>JBBYHO010000018.1:3114758-3135053 GCA_038382025.1 Adansonia gregorii
CATCCCATAGCCAACTCAAATGGACTTTGGCCATCAACTTTAGGAAGATTGGAGATGAAATCCATTGAGACCGACACCCAAGGCCTCGAAGGAACCGGTAGACCGACACCCGCTTCTTTCCTTCTTTCGAACTTATCTTGTTGGCAAACCAAGAAAGTCTTCACATAAAATTGGATATCATCCTCCATTTTTGGCCAATAGTACCGTCGGAACAGAAGAGCCATCATCCTCTTCAGTCCTAGATGTCCCGCCCATCGAACATCATGGGTTTCTCGAAGTAGTTGCTTTCTCAAGTCCCCACCCGTAGGAACATAAATGCGATTCCCCTTCGCATCGAGCAACCCGTCTTCGAGCCAAAACCTCGTAGTTGTACCATCCTTCACTAGCTCCACCATCCTGTGATAGGTCGTCTCATGCTCACTCTGCTCACGAATCCTATCGAGCCAGTCCGTCACAATGGCAACAAGTGCAGCACCATACTCTTGCACAATTTTTCGGCTTAAGGCATCCGCAACCTTATTATGTCTACCTGGTTTGTGCTCCCAAGTAAACTCATACTCGGCCAGAAATTTTTGCCAACGAACTTGTTTAGGGGAGGTTAATTTTTGGGTCATTTGAATTTGAGTTATTTTTTATTTAAGTTCTTTCGAATAATACTTATTGCATAACTTATAATTATATTGGATTGTCATAAAGTATGCAAATATCATTTGGTATATATAAATTGATTATGTTCATATTTTTATTCTTCTATCTTTATGTAAAATAATGCAATAATTATACAGGTACCTATTATAATAATTTTTAATATTTGATTAATTTAAATGTTTTAAATTGTTATTGTAAAAGAAGAAAAAATTATTTTATTTATTTTATTTATAACCTACAAAAATATTGCTTGGTAAAACTTTATATGACCATCATTGTTTTACTTATAATTTTTGTACTTCTCATTTGGGTATGATACACACATTCGTAATTATCATTGTCAAAGATCGAAGATGTTTTTAGTTTTTGGTCAAACCTGAATAAGGGAATTAAAAAAAATTCAATATTCAACTAAGTGAATGTTTAAAAAAAAAAACTCATATATGGTTTTGGAAGATGTTTGAAATTGACATTTCAATTTGACAATCTTTGAAAATTCAATACTAGAACACAATAATGTATGTTGCCATCTTTCTATTTATAAACATAAAAAAATTTAAAATCAAAGAAATAAGCTGTAACATTGCTAGTCGAATCAAAACATAAGAATATACTTAGCAAAAAATCTTTTCGCAAGCAAATATTTGAGAGAGATATTTTAAGAGTATTTCTACTTTATTGTTGCAACTCAAAACATCGTATGATCTCAATAGTAGGTAAATCTATATTTAATAAAAAAATAAAAAGCATCCCTCTATTAGCAAGGATAATGGGTTAACTTTTATTGATTTTTTAATTGATTTTTTTAAGTTTAATTGGGCTGAAATTGGGTATGAATAATGGGTTAATGGGTTAAGTTTTATTGGCTTATTGGATCTTAGGTTAATTGCAACAACCTCGATTTTTTATATTTTATAGCCTTTTAGATAATGATACTTGTTAAAATTTTTGGTAGTGATATTTATTAAAAAATTGTTAAATAATAATTATTTAAGTAAAATTGATACCTGAATTTGGAAAATAATCTCATTATAAAAAAACTCAAAATCAAGTTAGAAATATATTTATTTTATTAAAAATTAAAATATATATTTTAAAATATTTTTATTTTTATATTTTAATAAAATTTAATTAAATATGAGTCGAGCAAATAATTTATTTAAATTTAATCTGATTTGATTTTAAAATTGATAAGTTAACACAAAAGATTCAAACTTGTGTAAATCTAATATCAAACTTGATTGACCCAAACTAAAAATGATCAAACTTGATGAATCCAACTGTTAAACCTGCTTAATTCAAATCCAAATCTAAAAGGACTCAAAACTAACTTAACCCAAGTGTTAGACAGATTGACCCAAATCTAAAATGACCCAAACCCAATTAACCCGAGGGTTAAACCCGATTGACCCAAACCCGAAATGACCCCAACTCAAAATGACCTAAAAATTTTAAAACCCAAAATGACTCAACCCAAAATAACCTGACACTAAACCAACCCGACCTGCCAATTGATAGTTCTACGTATTTTACTTTTCAAAAAAATAATACTTTTAGATGAAAATAATTTTTGTTAACAAAAAATATATATTTTCCATGTTTCTGATATCAATGGCTAGTCCCATATAATTTTTATTGTAATATTATTAAGAGTAAATATATTTTATTTGCATTTTAATTCAAAGATATAATTTAAAAAAATATTATTTTCATATATTTAGAAGAAATGTTTGTTAATAATGAGTATCATTGAAAATTGCTAAAATTAATAAAATTTACATTGTATTTGATGAGGGCAATATTAAGAATTATCATCACATTTTCAGTAAAATGTTTAGTGAATCATGTTAAATAATTTTTTTAGGATTTTAATCAATACATTTTCATATATATCAAGCCTAAAATGTTATCGTTCCAACAATCAGATTCTCGTTGATCTTATTCTATTGAAATGGAAGGATACCAAACTACAATAGACCCCTTAAATTCCACAAGTTTGGCTGTCATTGGATCATTAATAAACTGAAGCATCCAAAATAATAAACCTCAAAAATAAAAACAAATGTATTTAAACTTAATTTTTTTTTTCATAACATTGTCATCTCATCATCAATATAATCTGAATTTCAATTGTATTCTAGTTTAGTTTGTTCGTAAATGTGTTTAAGAGTAGGTGGGTTCTATTTATATTTGTTCGTTTATCTCTATGTTTGTTTGCATTTAGATCGTGTTCATTAAAAAATTTTAAGATATTTAAGTTTGGATCATTTAAAATTCTATAATTAAGTTCAGTTCATTTCAATTTGACGAACTTGTTAACAAAAATTAAATGAATATGTTCATGAACATAGAATCGAACATGTTAGAAACAATTAAAAAAATGTAAAGCATAAGTAAAATTTGTAAAGCAATATATAAAATTTAAAATCATATTAAATATATTGATAAATAACCGAAATAACACTAAAATATCTGAATATTATTAATTATATTTTATTTGAATAATAAACGATTTTTGTATGAGTTTAAACAATCCTATAACCAAACTTGTTCATGAATATAAATTAACAAAATCACATTGTTTGAGATTACCTCATTTAAATAAATGAACTTTAAAATGTTGTTTAACATCGAACTTGACAAACGAGTACAAATTAAACGTATTTACAAATTGTTTGTTGGACGCCTATTTAAGCTAAACTTGTCTGGGAAAATTTGTGGGCTTAGATTATTATTCATTTTTTAGAATTAGGAATGCCAGCATAGCTTTCTTTTCAAGTTTTCTAGAGTTTTAACAAATTTAACACCTTTTTTAAAAAATAAAAATTACTTTTGTAAACAAAACAAAGAATTTCCAGGAGCATTTGGAACATTTCGTTTCTGAGCAGAAGAGCCGTTTTCAAGTAGTGTTCAATCGATTACGTATTAATCAATATTCAATTTATTGGTCTGAGGTTATCGAATTTTAGTAGAATGCTCTTGTGCTTTAAATATTTTGTAGTTTTAGACAAAAATAAAAATAAATAGAATAATATTGTATTTGGAAGTCTCAATTATGGTGAACAATATGTTACTGCAAGAAAGAAAAGATAGATTATTAAATCATTTCTCAAAGTGACTTTGAGAATGCTTACAACTTTTAGGCCTAAAAAAAGTATATATATTTATTTGTGATATTGGACTTTAATGCCAATGGAGATCACTATAGTCTTTAATATGCTCGTTATGATGAAAAAAAAAAAGGTAAATAAAGGATTGTAGCCTATTTAAAGAAAAAATATTCGATAGGGAGGCAAGATGTAGATCACTAACATAACTAGTGCCAATGGGAAAAACCCTCGACCACCATAACAATATCAATAGAATGCACAGCCACTAAACAATGGCCTCCATACGCTGCAAAATTAGTAGGATTCCATCGTCATTATGAAAGCATCATTGTCATCTCAATCAAATGAACACAACTCATCTAACTGTTCATCAGTCCATTGTGGAAGTGAGCCTCTTGAATTTGGCAGCTCTCTTTGTTTCTTATCTCCATTGACGGTTACACTCATCATGTTGTTAGCAACGCCAAACAAGTTTGCACCACCGCCACTTTGGTTGCTTTCCAGGTAATTGTCTCTCCCAGCCGAATGCTGTGGGCTCGCTGGCTTCACCACAACATTTTCCTCTAGCTCATTGATATTGGTGCCAACTAGTACTGTCGCTTTCTTCATTCTGCTGGCAATATCCTGTCTCATTGAGGGTTCCTTCCCTGCAAAGGCATTCTGGCTTCTATTACAGGAGCTGCTTCCCAATGCTACATCTCCTTCAATTCCTTTATCATTCTGCACCCTCCTACTCATATAACCAGTCTGTCTGAGGCTATTCATGATTTTTGCATTTCTGTCTGGTGACAGACTGGACACTTTCTGTTGGTTCCTTGTCTGTTTAGTGTGTTCTGTAGCAATGAAAGTGGATTTAACAGTCAGAGTAACATTCAGATTTACTATGTAAACAATCTGATAAAACCAGTGGCCTAGTGGTCCATCCAAGGATAAAAGGTGTTGGGAGTGGGCATTATATCATCCGTGTCAAGTTCCAAATCTAAGCTAGATGATGAATTTTTCCTTATGCAACCTAGACTTAAATAGGGAAAAGAAAAACTAAGAAATGATCAATTGTACTTCACGTAGGATAAAAACCAAAATTTTCCTGGTTAGACAACAGAGAAAACATTTGTCAAAGAAATCTGTCACTGACCAATTCTGTGAACGGAAGATATGACACTTGATGCAGGATTCTGTTCTGACAGAGGCACAGTAGTATTTTTTGAGATTGCCTGCAAAATTAATAAATTATATCGGCTAGTAATTAAACATCTAGAGTCTGTTTTAATGCTAACTTAGACTCAGAAAGAATTTTTATCAGGTTTAAGATGTTTAAAAGGTCTCTATTTAACAAGTTCAGAGCTTTGAAGAACAAGTTAATTTCTATGCTTAAAGATTTGTGTGAAAGCCATGCCTTAGGGTAAAATTGACATGTAACAATGATAATAGAAAAATTCCCAGTCATGAATAAGACCAGACATCATATTATAAACAGTTATGTAAATGGCTGTGGCCTAAAGATTTACCAACTACAATAAACATGAATTTTTAATTTGTAATCAAAAAAATGTAACAAGGTAATGACTTGAAAACTATACACAAAAGTAACAGGCTGGAAATTCGGTCACAATGTTCTTTGAATAGTTCAGTGCCAGCTTTACGTCATGACAGTCTGTGAAGTTACACCAAGAATCAGCCAATTAGATGTATCTGATAATATGACAGTACAAATTGACAAATAATGCTTTGTACCCATCGAGCAATCTATAATAGTAAATTTAAGATGACCTAATCATCCTCTACATGATTTTGAAACAAAAAATGCTATGCAGAGCCAAGATCAGGTGTTGTGCACATGTATTATTGATCAAGTGTTACACAAATATATGGCATCTTAATTGACATGATTTCTTAGGATAAGCACAGAGTGAACTGTCCTCTAAAACCAGCTAGTATAGATACAGATATTAAAATTCATAAGTATGCAATGTGACAGGGATTACCTAAAGTACCTATATTCAGCACTTTTTAAAGACCTTGAATTCTTAAATGAATTCTTATCAGTCTATATTTTGCTTTAGTAACTGGAAACAAAGTTTCCAACATTCTAAGTACATTCAATTTTCAAGAATTAAGAAACCTTGCAAAGCACTATGCCTTTTTCTCAATCAGGCGAGAGTAGCTAGAAAAATGTGGGAAAAAGAGGTGTTATTAGAACAAAGTTAAGTGCAGTAACATCAGTATTGAGTGTAAACATTCACTATGAAGTTGGCTAGTTTTAAACATGTACCTTGACAACATTGTTAAGCGTTATATTGAGATAACGAGCAGAACCTGAAGGTGAGAAAACTGAAACCTGCCAGCATTAGAGCTTCAATCAAAGTCTTGATACAAATGACAACATTGCAGACTCAAATCTCACACATGAAGTTCTACAGTCATGAAGGTTCCCCAGTAGAAACCAGGTAAATGACAATATAGCCCTAGTTCTAATTCTAAGATATAAAGTAGATAACACCACATTCTACAAGCATTCACCATTTGTACCCTAAATTATGCTAATATTTGCCCAAAAACAATGAAAAACCTTCTGCAGTATCAAAACCGTGCCAACCGTTATGTCATTTCCAAAGCCTCCTTCTACTAGGACTTTGCCATGTATGCTAGCGTCGATTGTACCAGTAGGATCCTGAAATCAAATCATGGGCAAATCAAATGTTGTTAAAATATGGAGCATTGACATAAAAAAGAAAATTAAGAATGCGTTACAAGCATAATCATATAGTTACCTTGAGAGTGACCATAATATCACCAAGACCATTTGGGGTACAAGATTTGATCATGGCAACAACCTAGTTGAATATCAAATTAGGAAGTGAGAAAAACGATTGTATTAAATGAAAAAAAAAAAAACATTTAGTACTTCGGAAACTGAGGAAGCAATATACATGGCGAACTCCGGAGTCCGGAAGCTGTCTTTAATTCAAAAAAAAAAGGGGGGGGGCATACCTGAGCTACTTTTCTATTGCCCAATTTAGGTTCAGTTTTGATCCAACTCAAGGGAGTACCAATTGTCCCTCCATCATCCGTCAAACCTTTCATAAAAACAAACCACCAAGAAACGCCAAAATCTAAGCAGCTTAAGAAGTTACAGCAGCATTTGTCTTACTAGTTTTGCTACTTCCTTTTTACTTTCTCAAAAATTGCTATATATTAAAAAGCATAACCATAATTTGACTGTAAAGGAACAAATCATTAAATTGCATCTTAATTTAACAAAAAGAAACAAAAAGTAGGGAAAAAAACCTTCACGGCGAATAAATTCAACGGCGAAAAGCCAGGGGTCGCGCCAGAAATCATCGTCGCCGGCGCCAGGATCCTCAACGGCCCTCCTAATATACTCCTGGGTAGGAAGGGACTCTTCGCCAATGCACAAGGGAATGTTTTTTTTCTGAAGTTTTCGAAGCATTGCGGCTTGAACGGCTCCGGCAGGGCCCGGAATGAGGTTGGGGGAAGAGGGCACCGGAGAGTTTGAGAGTGAAGTCAGTGAATGGGTTGGTTGGGAGAGGAGAGAGATGGGTGGGGGAGAGCCTTGGGGTTTTCCATTGCAAGGGCGGAGAAGGGACGGGAAGTCGGAGTCGTCGAGGTTTAGAGCTTCCCAGGGTTGTTCCGCTTCCATTTCCGAAACGCGGGAATGGAATTTTGTGAGAATTTTGGAAATGACGGTCGGCTTTCTCTTTTTTGGACCGATTGGATTGGGTCGGAGATGGAATGGATTTTAACAATTATATTTGATCTATGCTATTGATAACTACAATATGACTCACTCGGACTGTGAAAATATAAAATTTAAGTTTTAAAAAGAAGCATTAATAATTAAATAAATTAGACAGTTTTAGTTTTTTTTTAAAAAGTAAATAAAGTTATATATCTTTAATTTAAAATTTTTTATAATAACTTGATATGTTTTTATTTTTTAATTTATTTAATTCACTTGTAAAATATTACTGATTGGTTACATCACATTTAGTTAAGAGTTTAAATAATAATATAAATATTTATTAATGAATTTGATGTGATGAATTAAATAATATCAACCGGTCAAAGAATTGACAAAGAAAACTTAATTCAACTAGATATATTAGATTTTATGATACGCGTAAATGCATGTAAAATTTTCTATTTAAAATAAAAAATCATGAACAACAATACATGACGGTTGAGTTAAAAGTTAAAAAAATGCATCTTTTATATAATTTACATCAATTACATGACATTAAAAGATACTTATATCTTTAGTTCTATATTTATAATAAATTTATTTGAATTATTATTTTTTTTGTAAATTCACCAAATAAGTTGATGTCTTTTAACTTATGATAACTTAGTCACTCCTTTTATAATAGTAGATGCATGTTCACTATGGGGGTAAAATATATCTGTACTTTGAAAAGACTATATATGGATAGTTTTTATAAGAAAAGTGAAAAACATTTTTAGAAAAATAGGAAGTTTTTAAGAAAGTTGGATAATTTTTTAAGGGCATGGGTAATTTTTTAAAAAAATTTTATAAAAATTGAAAGATATAAATACCTTTATTATACTAATATTTAACTTATAATTTAGTGATTTTTTAGTATTTTACTTGGCTGAATGATGTCATTTAACTTGTAATACCAAATTTATTCAAGCATTTTATTATTGATATAGATTTTACTACACATACAAAATGGCAGGTATAAACATTATTTAGTATAAAAGTTAAGGTATTTTTAATTAATTTTGTTTTTAAAATTCGCGTTTATCTCATTTATAAAACTACCTTTCATTTGCTAACTTCTTATTTTTCTCACTTTTTCTGTTATCTATTTTTTGCCCACGTTCTTGGTGTAACAGTATCTAGTAAATAATAATATAATATTGGGAATGGCTCAATTTTTTATATTAAAAATAAAAGTGGATTGTTAGGACTTGAATCAAAACATTTGTGTATATCTTATAATTTTTTTGTCACTCAATTAAACAGTTGTTGGCAGTAACGCTTTATTCTTTTATAAGACTTTTTTAAATATATTAATAATTTTTTATTTTATCATATTTACAATTATTTCATATTATTAATATAGTTAAAAAATATTTTTAGAAATAAAATATTAACAAAGAAAAATCAAAATAACAAATATCATGTTGGAGAAAATTTTCTGAGGAAACTACTAGCTCCAAAAATGGAAAGTCAAAAATAAGGCTTTCAAGGAGTGCTCCAAATGTTACTCTCCTTTAGGCATATTTGGCCCCCACTATATATGGTATGCAAGAGGGTTTGTTGAATTGCCATGGGATACAATTAAAGTCTATGCTTGAAAATTACTTTACAGCAGTGAAATCAAATCATTAAAAACTAAACACCCTTTAATAAGCAACAAAATTATCTTTCTTATACTTAATTTTTTGCAGTAAAGAAAGTCTATGATACATGCTTCATTGAGAATGATAGCAAAGAAAGAATAATTCTGAGTTGTGGTTTTTCTTCATATATTTCTTTATTATTTTTGTTGAAAAATTCTAATATCTATTTATAGAGATTTAATTAAAAGTTATAACTCTTAAGTTGTATTGTCTAATCCAATCAACTTTTTCTTTCATCGATTTTCCAACTTTTAGTATTCAATAGATGCCATTGGCAACCTTTCATAAGTGAAAGAGAAACTTTTGAAAATGTATGAATGAAGTTGAAACAAAACTAGCCATTACAGGTGAATCTACCAAAATTTGAACTAGAAGATTTGAATCCTCAACCCAAGGATTTAGATCTCTCTTCATTAATTCTAAAAAATCTCCTTCCAAACTTGGTATTCAAAGCCCTTTACATGGGTATACGAATCTTTCTGTGCAATATACATTTATTCTAAAACTTAATTCCATTAAAAGCTTAAGCTGACCTAAAACTAACTCAACTCGCCAATTGATAGATCTAAGTCATATGTAAAACTTCTCCAATTGATCCTCAAATACTTTCCTTAGTTTAGAACGTAACCAAAGCTATTGTATAGCTTCTTATGTGCTAGTTTCCAATTAATTATTCAATCAATAAATCGATCAATTAATTCTTTATTCTTTTCACCTGTTTGAAAATATTTCTAACATTTTATATTTATAATCACTTTTTTAAACATAATTTTCTTTTTTTTTTCTCTTGTATGTTTCTTTTTCTTTAAACAAACTAAAGATTAAAAATTGTTTTAGTTAATTAAATTTTAAAAATATTGATTACTTCATAAAATATTTAAAATTAACAATATTTTTTAAATTATTATAAAACTCTACTCTCTTTAATCATACTTACAAAAAAATAAACAAGGCCAAAACCTTTTATGTCTAACGAAACGCCCAAAGTTTTTGAAACTACCTTTTCTTACTCAAAATCAAAAAGCAAACTTGTTTTAAAAAAACCAAAAATCAAAGTAATTATCTGTCAATTATTCCTAGAATCAAGTGTTGCTTAGAGGTGTAAATGGCCAAGCCAGCTTGTTTCAAGGTTCCAAATTTTTTTATTTTTTGTCCAAGCTGGGGTCGAGTAACCCTAAATCGATTCAAGAATCGATTTTATTATTTAATATTATATTAAAAATTAAAAAATTATTTTATATCAATGTTTATAATTAAAATTTAAATAAGCTAATTTTTATTATAAAAATAGCAATTCAAAACAAACTGACTTGAATTACTAAAAATTTTACCTAAACTTGACCTGCAAATTGACATTGTTAAAGTGAAGAGGATACCCTACCCATGAACAATTATAGTGTCGCTGCATTTCTAAAGCTTTTTGGTTCATTGAGTTATAAACTAATAATATCTAAAATCAAGCCTTGATGGATTTTTTTATTTTATTATAAAATTTTAATTAATAATAAATAAGTTTAAAATTAAAATTTTTGATAATAATTTATTTAAATATTTTATTTCTAAATTTTAACAATATTAATATTAATTATAAATATATTATATTAATTATGAAAATTAAATGTATGGTAATTGCTAATTTATAAATTGCGCAACGCAAAATATTTTCAAGTTTTATTTATGTGCATTTTTAAAATTATTTAGATTTTATTATATGGAGTATATTTTTATTTATAAGAGATAAAAATAATAAATTAAAAATAAAGGAATAAAATTGTGGTTTTTATTTTATTCACTCATTGCTCTCACACTAGTTAGCACCAACTTCGTTCTTGCACATAAAATTAATGAACTACTAGCCCATTTTTTATATTTTATTTAGCATATTTAATTATTCAAATAAAAATTAAAAATAACTAAAATAATATTATGGTTAATATTTAATTCTTTTGTTGGGTCACCTTTCTCACACTAGTTAGCAGCGAGTTTTTTACTTTTTTCAGAGCAAATTGGTTACGGATCTTAAATCGACTTACGAGTCAATGTATAAAATAACTTTTTTAAATATATAATCTAAAATAAAACAAAAATAATTACTAAACAAATTAATATAAACTAAAAACAACTAAAACTATAAACATTTTTTAAAAAAAGCTTGCTGTCAACAAAAGGAGCTTGACGTGTGCCTTATAGTCATCACCCTTAAGTTCTTTTTATCCTTAAAAATTTCTCTTGAGCAAATTTAGTACGGAGCTTAAATCAACTCACGAGTCGTATGAATCAACTTTTTAAATACATTATTTAAAAATAAAATAAAAATAATTAATAAAATAAATTAATATAAACTAAAAATAAAACTAAAATAACCTTAAACACTAACTTTTTAAAAAACTAATACAATAATGATTGTCATATGTATTAACAAAAAATTATTATTTTAATTTTAAAAATAAAAGTAGCATTTTATTTCTTTTTTTTTCTCTCTCCTCTTTCCCCTCTGCATTAAGCCCGGTTCTCTTTTATTTTAGGCCATTTTGGCCAATTACTGGCCGAATCTAAGCAAAAGAGGTCGAACTTGGTGTAAGTAAGTTGGGTCAACCAAAAATTGGGCCATGTCACCCTAAAAGTAAGACGAATCTAGCGTGACTTGCAACCAATTTTTAGGTAGTTTCCTCATAAGTTTCAAGCTAATTTGACTTACTGCTGATGGATTTAGATTTTATTGGCCAAAATCATTTAAAACATGCCACTTTATATATTTTTAATTAGTCATAAATAATAGGCTTAACTATAAAATTAGCCCCTGAACTATATAATTTTTCCTACTTAAGTATTTTATAAATTTTTATTTACAGTTTGGTACTTATACTATATTCTGTTACTCAATTTACTTCAAAATATTAAAACTACTAAAAAAGTAATTCTTTGACCTTTTTTAACCAATAATATTAGGTCAGGTGCCACTAAAATTGCCATATGTCAAAATCTAATTGGTTGTTATTTGTCACGTTATCATTAACTTTGGTGTTAGGTGGAAATACCAAAATGTTTAATGAAATTATACTATAAGTATCAAAGAGGAATGAAAATTCATAAAATACCTAAATGAGAAAAAGGGTATAATTCAAGGGTCTTTTTTTAATTAAGCCTAAACAATGTATAGACTCACTAACACCAAATAACTTTTAACAGTAAAGATAGTTTTTTAACCGCACATGATAGAATTAATTAAGTGTGCCAAATTTTTAGATAAAATAAGATTTTTATAAACAAAAAAAATGAAATGAGACAAATAAAGAAATCTTTAGATTACCTATAAAAACATGGGAGGAAGAAATTCTGAAGGAAGAAGAGAAAAAGCAATACTTTTGTATGTGTTTTAAATCCCGCTGTTGGCTTCTACTTATTTATTTAATTAATTAACACTAAATGTTTATGGTATCTTGGATTAAAATGTTAAGAAAAATTGATATAGTGCTAAAGAAAGAATGATATTAATCAATTTTTTAAAAAGAAATATTAAGTGACATTTAATTAATAGTGCTTAAAAAGTGATTTTTAAAATCATCTTAATATAATTAAACTCTGAAAAAATAATATGACTAGGCATAAGTTACTCATTTACAAATAAGAATGAACTTAAACAAAATATGAAACTCATATTTTGAGTCAGAGTAGATAGAATAAATTTATATAATGTAGATATCTTGACTAATATAAAAGGAGTGACTAAATTTGGTGTCACAAGTTAATTCAGTCACAACTTTTAGTAAAACACCTTAAAATATAATTAAAAAAATAATAAACAAATAAATATAATATCAGCGGTATTTTGGTACACTTTTTAAATTAAAAAACTACCCACCTTTATAAAAAAATTACCAATAACCCTTACAGATGAAAAAATTCTAAAAAAGGGAAATGAACTTTAAATTATTGACAAAAAGGTGAAAGCGGGAAAATTAATTATAGTTAATGGAATAACAATTATTTAGAATTATTAATAAGGAGACTGTAATTATTTTTTTTACACTTATTTTATTACTTTTTAGCTTTTCCTACAAGAAATAGCAGTCATAGTGTGGGGTTGCTTCCCTTGGTAAGAGAATCGACCCTTCCTCTATTATATAATATATATAATATGTATAATATATAATTTTATATTCAAAATATTATTTACAATAATAAAAAATTAAAAAATATTTTATATTACATCTCGAATTATTATATATAAAATAAAAATATTTTATATTAAATCTAAAATTATTATATAAAAATAAAAAAATATTTTATATTAAATCTTGAATTATTACATAAAAATAATAAAAATTAAAATATTTTATATTAAAACCCAAATTATTATTTAAAAATAATATAAAATATTTTTATTTTTATTTTTAAATATTTATTTAACATGTAATATAAAATATTTTTAATCTTTTATTATTTTTAAATAGTATTTTAATTTGTATTTGGGTTTGGTTCCCCTAGTATAAGAATTGACCCTCTATATATTAGAACATATCAATGTATATATATATTCGAATTAAATATATCAGTTTTAGTTATCTATTCATTCAATTATGGGTATCTGTAAATTCAGTTATGGTCACCTGTATATTCAGTTTGATCATTTATGCATTCCATTATGATCATATGTATATTACACATAATTATCATTGCATCAGTGTTGGTAATGTGCATAATTAGTATTTATTTATTTGATACGATCTATGATCATATGGTTTAGGGTACAATCAATTTTAGTCATCTGTGTATCCAATTATGAGCATTTGTATATTCAGTTTATGGTCATATGTGTATTACACATGATTGTCATCACATCAGTGTTGGTAATGTGCATAATTAGTATTTAAGTTTTTGTAGACATCTAATTTTGTTTGAATCTTTTTTCTAATAAGTCCTAATATAGACACCTCATTTTGTTTAGGCCAACTTTTGGCATCCTAGTACTTAATTGAAAGATGATAGAATTATAAAATTAAAAAAAAAACTATGGATGATTGCTGAGTGCCATGTTGCTAGACACTATTAGGTGACACAGTGCCAGGCTAAAATTTTTTTTAGGAAGGTTTAAAATGCCTATAGGTCATATTAAAGAAAAATGTAGAAATGAGGCATCAATGGTCACTATTCATGGTGTCACCAGATTCATTCAGATGAGTACACAGGTAATTTTCCACTGTTTGTGACCAAGGTAAGGTATTTAAAGAGCCTAAGTATGTGCAAGTTATATTAGTGCATTGATATGAGGCCTTCATGTTGCCAAAAATTTGAATTTTCACATGTAGTATCAATACAAGAGGGTTTGGTATTGATACCTAAGGTGTGGTATCGATACCTAGCATTTTGGTATCGATACAGACCTTGGTAGTAGCTAAAGTTGTGATTTTTAGCAAAATATATCAATACACAAGCATGAGCACCGATACAAATCCATAAAGTATCGATACAGGCCTTTAAGTCTCAAGACTGAAAATAATTTTTTGCTTTTATTATCAATACACACCTCATTATATCGATGCTCATGCATAAAAGTTGCCTTGTGTGTGTCAATACAGAATGTTTTGTATTGATACACCAAGGCATTTTTGCCTAGTTCAAGCCACTTTTTAGCCTTAGAGTATCCAATTCATACATGATTTTGCAAAATCATCATAATTCACACCAAGCCTCAGTTATGGGCTCATGATTGGATTTAAACAAAATTTTAAAGCCCAAATAGTTAATGAAAAAGGTCATTTTCATGAAATATATGATTGTAAGAGGGCATGCCAAGCATATTTCTTGTTGTAGGTTGTTGTAACCTTTCTGCCCCGCTACTCTACATGGCAAAACTAATGGGAAAAAGGCTAATTGAGCAAAATAGCTGTGGATATCCCTTATTACTTAAATAAAAGAGCAAAAATACCTTTGCTTTGTTTCCTGAAAGCGTTGGTTGACCCTTGGATTTAACAAGAAAAAAGTTGGCTCAACAAAAAAACACCTTCAGCCACCTCTAAAAAAAATCCCCCAGTAATCTTCAGCCCCGAAACTCTATTAAAACACTATTCCATTGACCTCCATACTTCATTCTCGTAGTTCCCCAAACCACCACTAGAAAACCTCTAAAAAATCAACCTTCTACATACTTTCATCCTTGAAGCACCTCACTATCAACAATATTATTAGAAAGCTTATTCTTTTCATCCTGCTCTTGGTAAATAATAGCAAAGAAAGGAAAGAAACTAAGCTCAAAGTCATTGTGTCAAGTAAAGAGGAAAGTTTAAGCTTTTTTAGTACATTTTCTTTACCTTGTTCCATATATTTTCTGTTTTTCTCATTTGCATCTTTTTTGTGAACCATTTATGCTGCCATGACCATCATAGGACTCTCACGCATTATTGTTGCCTTAGTTGTGGCAATCTTAGGATTTTTATGTTCTTTTAATGCCTTGATGTTGCTTGATAGGCCAAACTTATACTCTTTTATTCAGTCATCAAAACAGTCTCTTATTCATGCATTTTCTATCATATTTCATCTATTTTCACATGCTTGAATGTTCTTCCTAACATGCATTAAGTATGTTCATACATTTTCTAGTATTTTAAGAGTATGTTTCTCTACTTAAATATGTTTATGTCACTTTCATGCATTTTATTTGTCACCTCCTTACATTTTTGTTACCTTTGCATTGTCAAAATGTCATCTTTGTGTGTTTTCATGTTTAATGCTTGTTTATCTTCGTGCATGTTGTATTTTATTCATGACTTATTTGTCAAAATGCATGCTTGTTTGTTATAAAAAATCTAATTTTTCAAAAAAACCCAGGTTAAGTCTATGCTGCCTTTAAATAATGAGGACTAGCATAGATTTAATGTTTTGATTGATTTGGTCCTCCAATCTTGGGGACAAACTAAACTTTGAGGTTTGGATTCATGGAAAATAAAATGATGTTTTCTTTTGTTAAAGTATTAAACCTTGATCTTAAGTCCAATACTCTCTTTAGTGACATGGTCAACGAGTTGTTTCATAGTCCCAAACTATTTTGGGATTATGGAATGAACTCGTGACACCTATGTTTCTTGTTCCTTTCTATTACAGATGTTTCGATGTCCTATATTCGAGTCTGTCCTTGGAAAAAACTTAAAAATACCATATAACTCCTTCATTTTTGCTCTAGTAGCGCCATAATCTGATTGAAAAATTATTTTCAAGCCATAAATGATTTTTTTAGAATTTTCTTATATTTTTCCCTTAAAGTGCATCAAAATTCCTTTCCAACAGTCACTTGTTTACCCTCAGATCATCTCAGGTGAAAGATTTTTTATTTTTTGAACCTTTGTTGTCAGGGATCCCTAGAACTAGCTTGTTATGTTTTGTTTAGGCCATTTTGGCCTATTAGATGATTTCTCTGAAATTTTTAAATATTTTCCTACAAAGTTTGTGAAATTCCTTTTCCAAAAGGTATTGTTTATGATTTAACGATTTCGGATGAGCCCAGAACAATTCTTCAAAGTCCATTATGCCGTTTCTTTTGCACATGTTGCCAAAGTCGAAGTAATCCTAGCTCCAAAAATTAATTTTGCCTAGAAGGTAATTTTCTAGGACTTTAAAATATTTTGAAATTAGTTTTCATTTACCTTTCCAATGATAACCCATTTACCCCCTGAAGCCTTTAGATAAACCTAAAATAAATTTGAGAAGAGAGATTGTGAGATGCTACCCCCTGTTTTTAGCCCAGTCTCTAGAGCACCTTTGTAGAAATGTTTGAATGTCTCAAAATGCATTTGATTGGTTCCCTTACTACGCAAACCCTTTAGGCTTGGATCAAAGCTTAAGACCAAAAATATTTTATTCAAATTTGCGATTTCATATTTTCAAAATACTTTTTTTAAGCTAACTATGTTCTAAAATCATAAAAAATTTTCATCTTTAGGGATACTCTAACCCCACCATTCTAAGAAGATACTTTAACCCTATTTTTGCATTAAAAACTTGAATTTTCTCTCTCGGATTTATTTGAAATCCTTAACTATTTCCTTAAATCATAAAATATTTCTATGCTTGGGGATATTTCAACCCCACAACTTAGAGGGGATACTCCAATCTTGTTTTTCATTGAAAACTTGTTTTTTCTCTCTCAAATATAATTGAGGTTCCTAATTATTTTTTTAACTTTATCTTTAGGGATACTCCAACCCCACATCTCTAAAGGGATACTCTAACCTCGCTTTGACCTTAAAAATCCAAAAATTTTCTCTCATTTGGACACCCAAATTATTTTGATTAAAACCTTTTCTCATCCCTCAAATTACCACTAAATCCAAATACCTCTCCAAATTATCACCTCAGTTATTCTTCAATAATCGAAGATAATTATGAGATACATTTAGATCCCCTTCTTTTTATCATTCTTCTATTTGCGCAGTTATTATATTCCTTTTTGTCTTACTAACACATTTCCATCTTGTAGTGACTATCGGGCATTTATATTTAAAATTCATTTTCAAAAAAAATTTACAAGGCAATGTTTCATGTTAGTATCTCTCCAATGCCTAATATGAAATATTCTAATTTTTAAAATTTAATCCAAAAATTATCTTCATAAAAATCCCTATGCTCCTCATACTTTCGCGACGTATAGGTGATATCAAATTATCTTACAAAACCTGGATTTGCATTTTCCATAAAATTTCATGCATTAAAAGGGATTATATCTAAATAATGACCAAATGGAATAGATTAAGCTAAAACCAAAGTGAGACATGTTAGTTGGTACTGATTTCAAGCATCGTGGAGGTGCTAATCCTTCCTTATGTGTAATGTCGAATCGAATTAACGAATCTCTACACCTTGTAGACCTTGAAATCAATGCCTCAAGGTTTGTAACTCAGGATATTATTTTTAATAGACATCTGATGATGCCTAGCCCGAAATGGTCTATGGTGACTCTAATTTTATAGTTACTTCATGGTAGCTTTCCAAGACTAGTTGGATAAGTGATTCATCTGACAATCTCTCCCTCTTCACATTATCATGTCTAATCCAAATCCAAACCAAGGGATAACTTAAAGGCTCAACCATACCACCAAATATATTTTAAGTCGTGTACACCCGCTTCATATCATCCAAAAAGAAAAAGAAGAAGTGGTACATGGCGACAGCTTAGCGACTCCACTAGGGAGTATATTAAAGAGTAAAGCCTATGACTAGTTTAATTTTTGGCTTTTTCAATCCCTTTATTATTTGGTTTTAATCCCTTGTGACCTTCATCACTAGCTTTTTTTTTTTTTTTTTATCTTTTATGGTTTTTATCCTATGATTGTCAAGGACTATTTCGTTCCTGAATAAGTATGGTAATATGGGAGTAAAACAAAAGGTTTGATTGTTTCTCCGATACACACTATGCACTTGCATGTGCATTAGATTCCCACCAAACACCACGGTGAGGTTACTAGAAGGAAGTGAGCCATCTGTCTTCTTGAATAACCCTTTGCATAGGCATGGTAAGACCTTTTAAGGTGTAAATTACATATGTCTCTCATGAGTACCCCTTTGCATTAGCATAAGAAAGTACATCCACTGAATCAAAACCATTCCACCAAACCTGAGATGGTCCTAGGATCATGGTGCCTCAGCTATTCTTACCCAATAGAGGAACGATTTGAATACTGATTTAGGCATTAACTTAAACCCATATAGTGAACCCTATAAGCCAAACAATGTCAAACCATATTGGACTGCTGCTAGAATAACCTTAGCAATAGGGTTACTTAGGGAAACACTTCTCACCTTTACTCTTATATACCATGGTTATGAGGGCGATGATCGATGAACATTCTCACCCACTTTTGTCATTTTATTTCATGATCATTTTTAAGGTATGCTTGTAGACACCTTATTTTGTCTAGGCTAATTTGTAGCAATCTAGAGCATAGACGTAAGAGGAGGCAATTTATCCCTTGGTGAAAAAGTATTTTAAGGAGGTCAAAGAGGCCTAGGAATCATACCAAAGGTAAATGCAAAAATATGACATCAAATGACTTAGTTCAAGGTGTCTAGGGACAAAAGATATAAGAAAATTCACATTTTACTAGAATATACCGATACATGGTTCTCACGTGTCAATACAACGCTCCAACGTGCCAAAAATTTGAAATGTCCCAATTTACATCGACAACATGTAGATGTATCAATAGATAAGCCTTAGTATCGATACAGGACCTTATGTATCAAGACTAGGCCATGCCACGACCAAAACATGTATTCTGTAAATAAATGTATCGATATATATCAACATGTATCGGTACAGTGGTTCATAGTATCGATACAATAAACATTGTATCAATACAATGTTCATTGTATTGATACCATCAAGGTTTTTGGACCAAATGTATTAATACATTATGCAATGTATCGATACATGCAAGCTATTTTCACGGTCTGGGCATTTTTGACTTGGCCACCATTGATCCAAAACTTGATTTTAACTCATTTCTTTGCATCAAGAAAGATTAAAACACATGTCAAATTACGAATTTAGCTTTAAAATTAATCAGAACATTTTTTTAGTCTAAATTAGATTAAAAGGGTCAATGTTATTTGATCACTTTATTCCTCCTTAGTTGTTGGCCAATGTCAGCATCAGCTACCTTATCTGCTGGAAAATCATTTCAGCATTTAAACCAGCCACCCTATGCCCATCACATTAGCAGCAAGTTGCTCCATGCAGCCTCCCTATAGCCACCATGCTGACATCACCTTGTCATTTTGAGAAATGACAAAAAAAAAACTCTAAATTGGCTCCAAAATGATGCTATAAATGGACCACTTCTATCTTAGCAAAAAAAAGTTAGATTCTAGCTTATTTACACTTTCAAAAACATATTTCTACACCAAAAAACCATAATCCATAGCTCTTCACCCACCACCCAAAAATAGCCTTAAAACATCCATTTTCGACCATTACACACTACAAAAATCACCCCCATCCTATCATGACGTACCCCAGGATGGATCCTCACGGATCTAAGAGTGCATATGACTTAAAATATTATCCTGACTCGAAAATATCTTCTTGACTAAGACCATTCTTCGGAGTTACGATAAGAATGAGAAAATACAGATTCTCGACTTATGACACAGTGAG
>JBBYHO010000018.1:3245350-3255411 GCA_038382025.1 Adansonia gregorii
GAGAATATTGATAAACAGTGCAAGATGTGATAGAGGGTTTAGACAGGGTAAGGAAATGGTAGGGTTGTTTTTTGGTGCTTTCCAATAGAATTCAGGAGTGGTTCGTACAAGGGGGGTCAAAACAGCAAGGATTGGTAAGGAAGTATGGTTTATGTCTTTTTAAGCAATACTGCGGTCTATGTGGTTGTTACGAAGCTCCATCGTTCTTCAAAACGGCGTTTTTGATTAAAATTCTATTGTCATGACAATAAAGAGAAGAGTGGCGTGGAGTTGGTGAGCATAGTGGTCGGAATTCTTTACAGTAGTGGATGATTTTGTTCTTAGCTCGAGGAGTGTTTCGTGGGAGGCTATGGTGCAGAAGAGGGTTACTCAATGGGAAGCCCCTTGCAATGGATGGTGGAAATTCAATCTCCACGCTTTAGTGCGGGGAAAGCCAAGACCGATAGGTATGGAAAGAGTAGTGAGGAACTCTTTCGGCCACATGTTGGTTGTCTTCTCAGAACCGTTGACCGTCATGGAGACAAATGAAGGGGAATTGAGAGCTTTCCATGGGGTGATGAAGATAATAAGTGGTAAGCCGAATTTTCAGTTGTTACAAATAATGATTATGAGTGACTCTATGGTTGTTGTTACGTGGTGCAACTCTAAGCCGAGCAGGCCGTGGCATTTTCATAGTTTGTTTCATGATATTGGCACAATCTGGAAACAACTTCGTGGTTTTAAAGTAGTTCATATGGTCAGATCAGTAAATGCAGTAGTAGATCGGTCAGGGGGTGAAGAGATCGCAATGACTTATTGAATGGCTGTGAAAAAGATGGGTGGGTTTGAGGGAGGAAGGTTGCGATTTGCCGCATATTTTCTGGTGGCTGTGGGGTTTCATCATTTGGTGAGGTCATTAACTTATTGCTTTATTACAGAGGCTTTGGTTTGATGCTGAATGGAATAGCCTTGGTACTCTGGTACATCGAATCTTGATAATTGTAGCAAGTGTCTTGAGTATTTTGCAAGGAATGCTTTATTTTTTATTTTATTGGGTATTAGGAGGTGAGGTTTGTGGGTGGTGTGTTCATGGGAGAATGAGTTCATTGCGCCAGTGTACTCGAGGGATTAAAAGTACCTGATATTGGTGGGTGTTTCGATTTGTCGGTATTGTTCGAGTGCAATTTTTATTGGTTTAATAAGATTATTCGGCTGTTCAAAAAAAATTAAAAAAAAACTACCATTCACTTATTTGTTGAACTGTCACCGTTTTAAAAAATTATAAATTTATTATTAAAAAAACCACTCTATTAAATAAAAATTATTCATTTTTATATATTTAAATGTGTTTTTTTTTCTCTCACCCACTGACGTAAGTGTGACATAATCCAGTTAAATATATATATCCGGCTTGCTTTATTTCACATTGACACCGGGCATGGATGGAATATTAAAGAATGAACCCTGTTGTTAGTGTTACGGTCATTTTGGATTTGTTTTCCTCAAGCACAATCCTGCGATCGCTCACAGGGGATCTCGGCTTCTTCAGTCCCAATATCGAATTGGTTACCTTGTCGGTGCACCCCACAGTGAAAATTTTAGCGTCTCAGTGCTCCCTCCTTTTTCTCACTCAAAATCAAAGTTTCTAGGGTTTTGTCCGCCAAATCCCTGCTTTTCATGGCTTCTCACACGCATCTCGACGATGTAAGTTGGTTCCTTCTCATTACTATATGGCGCTAACGTTTTCCGATTTAGGGTTTCTTATTTCTTTTGCTTTTTTCAATTATAAATTGGTGTGTTTTGGAGAATAGGATGACGATTTTGGTGGTGACTTTCACGGGAGTCATAGTACCAGGCATTCAGGTTAATCTTATTTGAATTTCTTTTTTTCTTTTATATTTTGTTTAATTATTTGTTTAAATGATCAATTATATAATTTTTTCCTTCAAATACTTATTCAGGTAATAAAAGAAGCTTTGATGATCTTGAGGAAGATGAAGATGATATTTTTGGATCAAAGAAGGTAGCAATATTTACCTCACTATTCTAACTAATCTCTGCACATTTATGGTTTGCTATTATTATTATTAAACTGAATGGAATTGAAGGAAATTTTAAACATGGAACCCTAGTGCTTTAAGTCGACATCCTTATCTCATTTAATTATCCTTACTCATTTAATTTCTACTCATTTATCACTTACGCTTGAGAAGCCTTTTGCGGAGAAACAAAATTTTTTAGTTTTTTTTTTTTTTACCTGAGAAATTTTGTCTGCTTGTATTTTAGGGCAATTCTAAAGTAGAAGAAACTGCCCCTGGTGTAGCGACGGGGATGATTTTGTCACTTCGTGAGAGGTATAAAGCATAGAATGATGTACACCTATCTGGTTATTGTGTTTATGTACCTGCTTGTTTGCTTTCAATCTTCTGCAAGACTTATCTTCACCTTTTTTTTGTGATTTTGTTTCTTTTCTTCTTCCATCCTTTGCAGTCTTCAGAATTGTAAGGATACCCTTGCAACATGCCAAGTATGTATTCATCTATTGTTTGATATCTTCTGGTTGTTTTTTTGTTTAACAATCTATATATTTGTGATGCATAAATGTTGTTCAATCACCTACTTGGAAATATTTTAAGTAGTAAGACATTAAGCATAAAATTTTGCTTCATAAAAATGGTTTATCTTTTTGATTGCAGAAGTTTTATGCTTCCTTGTCAGTTGGAAATGTCTATGAATACTTTACAGTGTTCCTTCTGTTTTTGCTCAAAGATTTTATTAATAGACTTGGAAAGAGAAGTTGTCTTTAGGACAGTAGCTATTATGTCCATGTTAGCTCTTTTGTTGTTTTCACTTTAAAATGATATTATATAGGCATGTGGAATTAGCCTAGTGCATAAATTCCATGATTGAAGAATTTAATGCTGGCTACTTGAGCTTTCATAAAAGTTGTAATAAACTCTGATTTTTGTCTTTCCTTTTCCTCTTCTTATTTCAATTTTTTTGGATTATTTGATTATAATATTTGCTGTTTTAGACGGAACTTGAAGCTGCAAAATCAGAGATTCAGAAATGGCACTCTGCATTTCAGAATGAGCCCTTCGTACCTGCCGGAGCATCTCCTGGTATGTCTTTTCTTATAGTGTCTTTCATATTTATGTATCATATGTTAAGACCTGTGCCTTTCTTTTTCTTTTCATTTTTTTTTAATTTATGACCATGTTATGCGTACTTCTCTTATGAAGCAATTGTTTTGTTCCATGAAATAGAACCCAAGTTAGTAATAAATTATCTTCAAACTCTGAAATCCTCTGAGGAGACACTGAAAGAACAGGTAAGAGCGTGATGTTGCTTCTTTTACTGCTATATTTTTCTGCATAAACTGTTCTGATCTGTCATGCAGAATTTCATACGTGTTTTGTTCTTATTTTCAGCTAGAAAAAGCTAAGAAAAAAGAAGCTGCATTCATTGTAACATTTGCAAAGCGTGAGCAGGAGATTGCTGAGTTGAAGGTGACATCTCTTTCTTTTGTGTTTTCCCCCCTTTTGAATTTCTATCTGTATCTCATGTTGTTTAGCATGCAATTTGCTGTTCTTTGTGGTGGAATGTGGCAATAGGCAAGAGTGTGATAAATTTTTGGAGATTTCTTGGAAAGATAACAAAAACATGTATCAATATGCAGTCATGATGGTCGTAAAAATCTTGAGTTTCATTTAATTAAAGAATTGATTGCTATTGTAGAGGCTCATCTTTAGTTTCGATAAATGCAGCATCAGAACTTACTAATGAATCTGTCATCTCAAATGTATGCTGCATTTCTTCCTCGAGGAACTGCATAGTTTCTTATTTTGCCACTGGTGATGTTTCACTATGGCTTGTAGTTTCTGTTCATTCTCAAGTTGGAGGGGACTTCTACTCTTGTTCCTTTAACCCTAGTGGAGTTAGAGAGTTCATCTTGCTCATCTATATGCTATCCTTTAAGATCTTCATCCTGGAAGTTTAGTTGTTCTTTTTTTTTTTTTTTTTTTGGTGAAGATTGTCATTACCTTCTAATATGTCTTTTGTACTTTGAAATTCTAAAAGAACTTGTGAGGGCACCTACAGCATTTTTTTTTTTTTTTACAATCATCCTGACCCTTTAAATGTTTTTTTTTTCCCTTTTGTATAAAGCAGTATGCCCACTTACTTAGTGCATTAATTACATGTGCATGATTGTCTAATAGCCTGGCCGTCTAACCAAAATCTCTTTTATTTTCCAGTCTGCAGTTCGTGACTTGAAAGTTCAACTGAAGCCACCATCAATGCAGGTATTATCTAATCTTCATTTTAAAATTAAAAAGTTATTTCTACTGGTATATTATAAGTTTCTTAGCTACTCTCGTTCTGCTTCTGTTTTTCAAAGACAATCAAGAAAGAAATGTATAAAATGTGTTTCTTAAGCACTATAGAGCTTATATACCCTTTGCCCATATTTTATGCATGCCAGTAATCTGATATTGTCATTATAACTAGCTGAACCAATAGATTTTACTTTATCTGAAAAAGAAATGTGATGAGACTGTGTACATGGTGATTCAAGACATATTTATACCGTCTATAAAGTCCTTGATTGAGTTGGTGTCACGAGTCAAGTGACACCAACATAGTTAAGGAAATTACATAAAAGCCAAACTAAAATTATAATAATACACGAAAATTAGGGGTTGTCTTTCAATTTTTAGAAAGTAACTACTCACTTAAAGGACTATTTCCTTATATTTTTTAATTTTAACTTATTTTATCTCTTAAAAAATATATTTTTGGAAAGGACATTCTTTTTACCCATAGAGTGGCTTTGATAAATTCTAGTGTTTGGTATTCTATTATTAAAGAAATTTGTATCTTTCAAAAATGATGTATTCTACCATATATATAGTGTCATAAATGATTTTCTTTCCACTAATCCTGTTTTTTTTGATGAATCTGTTAACAGTGGTTTTTGTGGTTTTTAAATAAACGCTTCCTCTGCCACATAAATAGAGTTGGACTCAGATTTTGTGGACTGTTTCGGAGTATGTTTTTAACTTTTGTTGAGTGCTCAACTTTGCATGCATTTCTTGATTTGACTGGGGAAAAAGTATAGAAAAATAGTGAAGGGTAATTTGGAGAATTTTGTGGAATAAATTTACAAACTATTCAAACGTGACAAATTTGAGGAATAGGATTATAACGATGGAAACAATACAGTGTTTATAGGAAGAAGGGAATGTGACTTTTGAATTTTGGCTGTAAGTTGCCTTATTGATTCAAATTTCCAATACAACCCCTACCTCATTATTTAGGTAACTTGTTGCTATTTTGCTAAGATTTTATGTGATGCAGAATTTTGTGTCGAATTTTTGGGCCTGATTTCATCAAATATCTGCTTCTTTTTCCTAAATTTTTTGGTCAGTTAATATGATACTTGCTGGCCATGACATAACATAACATTTCTGTTACATGGCCTAGAACTAAAGGGTAGTTGCGCCTTGCTACTTGTTTTCTTTGTGGTTTATTTGACAGGCTAGAAGGTTACTACTAGATCCTGCCATTCATGAGGAATTTACACGTTTAAAGGTTTGTTCTTAATACTCCTCATTGCTTAATTTATTATTAATTATATGCAGGGCAAGGATATATATTCTTTTAAGTGAGATGGGATGAATTTGGGGAGCGAGGAATCATAAAGGAAGTGACATGTTTATCTGGTGGGCATTGTATTGCAAGCCACAGATGGATTGTGGTAATATTACTATTTGTAATGAATCTTAGGGCTTTTGGACTTTTAAGATGGTTTGGAAAATTTGACTAATTAGGTATTATAATGGATTAGGCCTGAAACAAGTTTGGTTTTCGTTTATTTGTTAAACTATGCATATCGCAATTTCTCTTTCCTCATTTCTGGATGGTAATCTACAACAAGTTGAAGATTTGAACCGTTGAGGGGTATAATTTTATCCTTCTGTTAGATTGTGCCCTGTGCTTATAGATTAGCCATTTAGGGTTATTTTAATTCATTATGCTACAATTTGGATGTGGAGATATGTGCTGTTAAATAATACATTGTGCTTATGGATCAGTTATCATATTTCGACTTCTTCTAATGTTATGGTAATAGAATTTGGTTGAGGAGAAGGACAAGAAGGTTAAGGAGCTGCAGGAAAATATTGCCGCTGTTAGTTTTACTCCACAAAGCAAAATGGGAAAGATGCTGATGGCAAAGTGTAGAACCTTGCAAGAGGAAAATGAGGAGATTGGTACTCAAGCAGAGGAAGGAAAGGTATTGCAGTTGTATATGCATTGCTTTCTTGGTGCATGCCAATTTATGTGTTTAAGCATGCATCTTCCCTGTATAAAATTAGGGGTGGCATATGGATGGATTGTGAAAATTTCCGGCTGGATTATAAAAGCATCTTTGTGCTTTGAACTGGAAAGAATCTTGAAATAGATTAGGATTTCTTTTAATGTTGAAATCGATTCAGTTATGCTGTAAATCAATTCCGGCTGCATTATAAAAGCTTATGGATGGACTTATTTTACTGATTTTTTTTGTTGGACTCTTCGTTCTCTGCAGATGCATGAATTGGCCGTGAAACTTGCTTTACAAAAATCTCAAAATGCAGAACTCAGAAGTCAATTTGAAGGTCCATGTTAATTAAGTTATGAATTTGGGGTTGAATGAATCAGATTAGGATGTCTAACTTTAGTGAGAACTTGAATATGTTCTTTCCATTTGTTAATCGAAATTGTTACTTCATGTTTCACATTTTTTGATTCGTGCCATCTTGATCATTATTGTTCTGTTGCTTGCAGCACTATACAAACAAATGGAGGGGCTAACAAATGATGCAGAAAGATCAAATGAGATGGTTTTTATCTTTCTCCTCTCTTTAATTATTTGTCATTAAATTGAAGCATCAAATACCGTACAGTAAATGAGGAACGGATAGAAATTTGGCTTTAGAGATTTAGATCCTTAGATCTTATTTTGAATAATATTTGCAATTTGGATTATTTTTCTAGAATGCCCTTGTAGCAGTGAAATTGCCATTTCCCTGTCACTAGACTCCCACATAACCGTCATGCTGAGTTATATCGTGCTCTATGTACACATTTTTTCTTTGACACCAATTAGCGCCGTTTATTTGCATGGAATTTCATCTCTGTACTCATGATAATTGACATTTGCATGAAGAAGCTAAAACTTGTGTGGAGTAGAATCACTCGAGTTCTATAGCCTGTTTCTCTTTTGATGTCTAACTAACTCTATTGTGGAGTGGGAAAGAAAATAATTTGTGGAAGGAAAATGAGCTTTTATCATACATGAAAGGCTAGATGCCCTGTCTCTCCATCCTACATCTTTTCTTCCGGCTGACATCATTGACCTTTTCTTTCCTTCTCCCATGACTTTGAAGATGAAACTTGTTATCAAGACAAGCCACAAAAGAAATAATTCTTTGTTAGAGAAAAAAAAATGCTCAAAGCCAAATCTAAATGTTACAAATTTCAGTAAAAAATCAGTTACAATCTATCCAAGGATAAGATTCTATCAGGAACAAGGCAAGGAACTGAAGGAAAGGAAACGTATTGGTTATTTTCTATCATTTGTAGCTGGAACTCTGAGATTGAATTAGAGAGCTCTAATATAGTTGCATATCTCCATTTTAGAGGATTGCAGGTAAGAGAAAGATGAGAGAAGTAAATAAAAATTATGTCTATGCTATTCTTGTCTAATCAAATGGGGGAATAGTTATCATGGTTAAGGAAGGTAGAGACTAGCATCCCTAAACCCCTGGCCATAAATCTTTAACTTTATGGAAAGGGTTGAAAAGGATAGTTTAAGTCAATGCGAAATGCTACGCAGACAGTTCTATAGAAGCAGTGCCATGTATGTGCGTATGGGATAAAAATCATTCACGAAGACAAGAGGGAAGGAGAAAACAATCAAGAGACAAGGAGGGTCATATACCCACAGGTAGTGAAAGACATCCGTGAATGGTGGCTACCTACCTCAAAAACTACCCTCGCAAGATGATCAGTTTAACTGATTAACATACCTTTTGAAATGATGGAGGCATAGTTACAATAAAGTTAGATGTTTCATGGTCTATTATATTTTACCAAATGCTAAAAGCCAAAGAATTCTCAAGTACATCTGCTATTTATGTCACGTTCGGTTTCCTGGAATGGAATAGAGCTGTAATGGAATAACTATTTTGTGAGAATGGAATAGAGTAGAAATGGAACAGAATAGCTTTATTTAGTAGTTTGGTTTAGTAAAATAGGACAGTATGGATTCGAATCTGCTTTGTAGGGGTTTCGAATTCCTTAAAGCAATTTCTTATTTTGCTTAAAGTCAGAATAGCTATGCAGTGGGGGGCATCAGATTGGCTCTTTAGTGATTTTTCGGAATAAGACCATAGTAAGCTATTTTGTGGAATAGTCATTTGGTGAACCAAAGAGTTGCATTACTATGGCACACTGGATATGGTTGTAATAAAATTCTTATTACAGCAAACCAAAAACGCTGTTAGTTAGCAGATCATATTCAATTAGACCAGTGCCAGTATTACTAGTATTTTTCCATTATGGCCTTATCGTTTTGTTGCAGTTATAATATGCTTAAGTTCTTTATTGTGCTGCAGGTGTATATCTTGCGAGAGAAACTAGAAGAGAGAGACAATGAGATTAAAAGGCTTAAGCTGGAGCTGCAGCAGAAGATGCCGATTGAAGAGGATAATGAGACAGGTATAGCCATTGATGCTGATAAGGTTAAAGATGAGATGATAACTGTTGAAACCGGGAACGGTGGACAATTAGATTGACAAGTTTTGTACGATGTCTGTTAATTGTTCTTTCAAATTATTGTTGTTTGTACATTATACATTATACATTTTTTATTATTGTTTTGCATTTGTTAGTAAATTTTGAAACGCAATACCCTTTCTGGAATTGCATTATTGAAGTGCAAATCCACAGTAGATCCACGCATGGGGCTAAACGTAACCCTCTCCGAGGAGGGATCAGGTCGTTGATTTGCTAATGTTTTTTTTTTTTTTTGAATTTTTATTTTAGTTTTATCATGGCATCTTTGATGATTATTTAGGTTATTTGCATGGTAATGGATGATTACAGTCTTGGCAAAGCATTGACTTCCAGTTTGTTCTTGCTTTGCCCTCACACTTTAGAACAAATTATCATTCAGAGGATTTTTAGCTATATGCACCCTTTACGAAATCAAAAAATAAAAAAAAAGTAAAAAAAAAATGTAACGAAAAGTATCAATAAAATAAAGTCCAAATTAAACTCAAAAGATAAATGTTTAGTTTAATTGAGTCGTATAGTTATTTTTAAGAAATTATATTATATAAGTTTCGATTTAAATTGTAATGTCTATAATTTTTTATTAAAATTTTCATGAATATATTTTGTACTTAAAAAAAAATTAAAGTCTGAGTTGTTTGTTATCAGAAGGATTTGGAATTTCATAAAACAAAGGGATTATAGGAGACTTACCTATTAAGGGCAGAGTGAAATCCCAATTCCCTAATCCTGGTGTTTGTTATAGAGTTGAGCAACTTTACAAGTTGAACCTCATTGTTTATTAATTAGAGGAAATGAAAGGCGTGATCTTTCATATGGCAGGCGTAGCTAGACGTGCCAATGGCCAGTTTATCCGATCTGCCCTAATGTTGTATGGTTTGACTTGCACTGGGTTGACTTGAGTAATAATATTTTTTTATTTTAAATTACTTTGATTTTATTTGAATTATTGTTTATATAATAAAATAATTTTTTAATTATGATTATTAATATATAATTACCTTATACTATTTGAAACAATATTATAGGCTTTTGAATCCATTTGAATTTAATTCAAGTATGAGTAAAAAAAAAAAAAAAAATTAAACAGCATTCGATACAACTCATGATCATCTTTGAGTTTAATGTAATAACAGAAAGCAAGGTAACGAGTCCATCAAGGCTTCCTACTTTGTATGGACTCGAAGAGCTTGCTAACTGGATTCCTGCACTATGACCCATCTGTTATGGCCCAGGGCCTTTCC
>JBBYHO010000018.1:3261887-3294075 GCA_038382025.1 Adansonia gregorii
TATATATATATATATATAAATTGATAAAATTTAATCGAATGAAAAGAGAAAACCCAAATGACCCTAATATCCTCACGTTTTTTTCCTGGTTTGTCAACCGGAACAAGGAACGAACAATGATGACCCACGAAAGCAAAACTTCAACTTGTACATTGTTCCTGTACAGGGGCAAACAACAGCCAAGTTTTTTCTTCGAACAGCCAAATACTTAACATAAGCTTCTATAAAAACCACCGCTTATCCCTGCTTTGCTCACCCAAATCTTTAACTATCTCCCCTCTCCTGTCCTTACCTCTCCTGCCTCCTTCTCTATCAAAGCTTGATTGTAATCACCAGATTCCTTCCCATGGCTCCGAGCATAACCAAGAGTGCCCTTGATGCAATGGGGCTACTAGCCGATGCTCATGTATTCACGTCAATAACCCTGGAAGGAACAAACTTCCTTGCTAATGGTCAACCAATTCTCTACAATGTCCCTGCAAACATTGTAGCCACCCCATCACCTTTGTCTTCTGTAGACAAATCCAAGAGCACCGTAGGGTGCTTTGTTGGGTTTGACGCGGAGAAACCAAAAAGTCTACACGTTGTGCCGATAGGCAAGCTCAGTGGCACAAGGTTCATGAGCATATTCAGGTTCAAAGTCTGGTGGACCACCCACTGGGTTGGAAACAGTGGAAAAGATGTGGAGCATGAGACTCAGATGATGATTTTGGACAAGAATGAGTCTGGGCGTCCTTATGTTCTGCTCCTTCCACTTCTTGAAGGGCCCTTCAGGGCTTCTCTCCAGCCGGGAATTGATGATAACGTGGACATCTGCGTGGAGAGTGGGTCCACGAAGGTGTCTGGATCCAGGTTTCGGAGTTGTCTTTACATGCATGTCGGTGATGATCCTTATTATCTCGTCAAGGAGGCCATCAAGGTGGCCAGGGTCCATCTGGGGACCTTCAGGCTTCTTGATGAGAAAACTCTGCCAGGTATTGTAGACAAATTTGGCTGGTGCACTTGGGATGCATTTTACCTTAAAGTACACCCTAAAGGTGTTTGGGAAGGGGTCAAGGGCCTAGTGGAGGGTGGTTGCCCTCCAGGGATGGTCCTTATTGATGATGGATGGCAATCCATTTGCCATGATGATGACCCCATCAGTGATACAGAAGGCATGAATAGAACTTCTGCTGGCGAGCAAATGCCATGTAGGCTCATAAAATTTGAAGAAAATTACAAGTTTAGGGACTACCAAAGTACAAAGTTACCGAATAATAAGGGCATGGGTGCCTTTATTAGGGACCTAAAGGAAGAGTTTAAGACCATAGAACATGTATATGTGTGGCATGCATTATGTGGATATTGGGGTGGGGTTAGACCCAATGTCCAAGGAATGCCTCCTGCAAAGGTCATTACTCCTAAATTGTCCCAGGGCTTGCAGATGACAATGGAGGATTTAGCGGTGGACAAGATAGTGAATAATGGGGTAGGGTTGGTCCCACCAAAAACGGTTGACAAGATGTACGAAGGACTTCACTCTCATCTTGAATCTGTGGGGATTGATGGTGTCAAGGTTGATGTAATCCATGTAAGTTCTCTTCTCCAACCTCTCTTTATCAATTTCTTCTTTTATTAAGGAGTCTCGTAGGATTAGATGCTGCAGGTAGCCGTCTGCAATTAATGATTTGTGAGTTTTATCACACGTGCACTGCCTCTGACTTACGCATGGACTTCTCAACAATTTATATTGTTAATTTAAAGGCCAAGCTCAGTATTCCATCTAAATCTTAATTTACCCAACTATGGCGGCAAGAAATGATCATCTAATTAATCAGGACTAGTGGTCTATAGCATATCATATTTATGAAATCTTGATAGCATTTGCATGGTAGAAATGAGCTTGTAGTGCAGAAGATTGGCTAACTGTTATCGCAGGGTTTAGTACACAGCTTAAAATGAATGACTCGGGGACCACCTGTCACATATCTTGGCGCGTGTCCTCCTTTTTTGTGATTTTCGGTGAGTAAGCCGGTGAGTGGGTTATGAATGCTACATTTGGTCCAGCCTCATTGTTGAATTTGTCATTTCAACGATCCGACTTTACCAATCTGACTTTACCCAAAAAAAGAAAACTAAATGTTATGATTAAGGACAAATTAGTGTCATGAGATAACTAGTTAGCCATGGCAATTTGGCAGGGCCCTTTTCTGTTTTTTATCAGTTACTTAATTGGATATTTCCTTGTTTTGCACGGCCCCACAAATGTTAGGAAAAGCCTGAGTAGATGTAACAATTAGTAAACTGAAAGCCTTTTTTTTTAACAGTTAATTTTATTTTTTGGTTTGATTAAATTTAAAGCTGGTACATGGTATAATACGGTTCCCCAACTTTCATTGCAGCTGCTTGAGATGCTCGCGGAGGAGTTTGGCGGACGCGTAGATCTAGCCAAAGCTTATTACGAGGCTCTAACTGCTTCTGTCAGGAAACATTTCAAAGGAAATGGCGTTATCGCTAGCATGGAACACTGCAATGACTTCTTTTTCCTTGGAACAGAGGCCATTTCACTTGGACGTGTTGGTATGTATTTGAAAACTCAAAGTTGTATCCAAGTATCTGAATAGAAAGTAGATATATAATTAACTCAGGGACTAATCATTTTGTGCTATTAACGCAACTATAGGTGATGATTTTTGGTGCACTGACTCCTCAGGCGATCCCAACGGGACATATTGGCTTCAGGGCTGCCACATGGTTCATTGCGCCTACAACAGCTTGTGGATGGGTAATTTCATGCAACCAGATTGGGACATGTTCCAATCGACTCACCAGTGTGCCGAATTCCATGCTGCATCTCGAGCTGTATCTGGTGGGCCTATTTATGTAAGTGACTCTGTGGGACAACACAATTTCAAGGTGCTAAAGAGCCTGGTATTGCCTGATGGATCCATCTTAAGATGCCAACACTATGCTCTTCCAACGAGAGATTGCCTGTTTGAAGACCCTTTGCATGACGGGGAAACAATGCTTAAGATTTGGAACCTTAACAGAGTAAGATCATAAAACATTGACATCTAACTTAAAAGTTATTAAAGGTTTCGCAGTCATCTAATAAAAAAGTGATTATTTAATTAATCATTTGCATTGGACAACAGTATACAGGAGTTTTAGGACTGTTCAATTGTCAAGGCGGAGGGTGGTCCCGTGAATCCCGAAGGAATGAGAGCGCCTCTCAGTTTTCAAGAATCGTAAGCTGCTTTGCAAGTCCTAAAGACATCGAATGGAGCAATGGCAAGAATTCAGTTTCTGTGGACAATGCAAGCTTCTTTGCTGTATACATGTTCCAGAAAAGGAAGCTAAAGCTGATGAAATCATCAGATAGAGTAGAGGTTTCGCTTGAACCATTTAAGTACGAGCTACTCACGGTGTCCCCTGTGACAACTTTACCAAGAAAAAATATCCAATTTGCTCCTATCGGACTTGTGAACATGCTTAATTCCGGTGGTGCAATTCAGTCAATGGTGCTCGATGATGGTAAAAATTTGGTAAGAATTGGAGTAAAAGGAAGTGGAGAAATGAGAGTGTTCATTTCAGAGAAGCCAACGGCCTGCAAAATTGATGGGACTCCTACTGAATTCAATTATGATGAGCAGATGGTCAGTGTTCACGTCCCATGGCCAAATTCTTCAAGTTTATCAATTGTCGAATACCTGTTTTAAGAATTAAGTACTCTCAACAGATCATGTCTTTGAATGAAAAAAGCAAGGAGGGAAAAATCTCGTTTATTAAAATGTAGAATATCAGTTGTCTCATGATATATATATGTCATCTGGAATAATCAACGATTTAAACTTCCACGAACCTAAGCAGCAGGTTTTTTTATTTTTCTCTCATATCCAGGAGCTAAAATGGCGACTGTTATGCCGTATCGCGGTAGTTCTTTTCTCTGTTGAAATTTATCGAATTAACCATAATTAATATGTGGAAAAGAATTGATAACTTGTCACGTCCCCCAATGTGAAAAATATGTCCATGACTTTCTAGATATTTGCTCACGTATTGAAATCAATTCGTGCCCATATGTAGAAATTGATAGAATAAAACACAGGAGCAACAAAATTGTCCATTAATCAATATAGCATGGACACGGATATGGTATTAGTATCTCGCTATTCAGTACATATATAGGTACGAGATACGGCATACGGCAATTTCTAAAAATTTAAAGTATGAATACGTTAATATTACAAAAGATATTATATATATAATTGAAAATTTATATAATAAAACAATACACAAATTTCAATATAACATAAAACACATAAAAAACTTAGTTGTTTAATATGACTCTTATTGTTAAACATATTTGGGGGCTGGGGCTTCCAGGAAGTGAGGATTGACATTGACTCTCGTCTAAGAGTGGTTCCTTCTTAACCTATGTGGTGACAGTTTAGTTCATACTCTTCTCCATGTAGGATGGGTGTAATTTAGAACGTTAATTTTGAAGAAAGTAAGCCAAGAACGAAAAGAAGAAAGGCTGATAATGAAATGAGGAAAGAAATACGACCTAGTTCATGAAAATGCCAAGTTTTTTTATGTTAAATTTGACCAGGTCGTAGCCAAACTGTACCTAATATGTACCCAAGCCTACTCAATATGTACCGGCATCCCATATATATCTCATACGAGTACTCCAAGTTTTGGGGTGTACCCATGCTTTAGAGCCATCAATCCTATCAGCTTGACGTGTCAACATCATAAGATCATAAAAACTACATAAAATGTTATCCCCTTCAGTTGAAGGGATAACTTTTTCAAATGGCAAGCAATCAGGCTTTATTTTTTAATTTTATTTAAATAAATTAAAACAAACAAGAACTAATAATTTTTATGAATTTTTCTAGGAGTCTTTAGATATATATATTTTAAAATTAATTAATATATTATTTATTTTAATAATATTGTATTAAATATAATACTAGATAATTTTATTAATCATTTTAAATGGATTGGATAAAAATATTACTACATAGAAAAATAATCTTATACTAAAAAATATTACTAAAAAAATTAAAAATTAAAATCTATATTTAAAAAAAAAACTTAAAATAAAAAATGTATCTATGTATCTAGCCTTGGCAATTCATGTTATCATATTGTGTTTCGTGTTGTGTCTCATTTTCGGTATGACATGATTACCTGATATACGAACACAACATGATTAACTAATTTTGTCAAACTTTGAAACACGAACACAACATCATTAACTAATCATGTCAAACCTTGAAACATAAACACAACACAGTTTTTATTCGTGTTACATGCGACACGACACGATTAATACGTTTAAAACTAATATGTTTAAATTTAACATGATATGACATGATTACAACATAATTAAAATTGATCCGTTTACATTTATATGATACGACATGATTAAACTTGATTTGTTTATATTTAATATGACACAATAAGATTATGACATGAACAACATGATTAATACATGAAAACACGATTATGACATAAATAACATGAAAACACGATTAGAACATGAATTACACGAATATAATTCACAAATCACACGATTAGGTGCACAAAAGTATAGAATATAAGCGTTATCGAATTCCAACACAATCACAAAAAGGCAATACAAATGTACCAACAAACAAAATAAAAGTTAAAACTCCAAAATCCAAACATTCGTCTAATAAAGCTTGTCTCATACACGCCTTCCACCAAGCCACCTATTTATAAAATAAAAATACATTTATCAAAATCAAATAAAGTTTAGTAGTTAAAAATTAACTAAATTCAATAATTGCAATAATAATCTTTTATTCAAGATCCGTCAACTATAACATCACTAGAGGTAGAAAGTTTGGATTAATCTTCTTTGTTAACATACAATTGAATAATATCTAGTGTGATTTCGTATAATTTCGACTCTATAGAATCTACATTTATGAAGTTTGTATTCATAAATCAAAATTGTGTTAATGGTAACGATGAATCGATGATATACAAAAGTAAACTATGTTCACTAAAAAATAAAAAAAAATCTCCTTAGCAATTTCTCTGAATAAACCATCCTTACAATAAATAGTTGCTTCCATAATGTCTAGTTTGAGTTAGCTATGATATTGGTCAATAACCTTACCAACAATGCTAAAAGTAGATTCGGATGCCACTGTTAAAATAGGAGTGCACATTATATCTCATGCCATGGCAGCAAACTCAAGATAACGAAATTTGTTTACCTTCCAAAAATGTAAGATATCTAAATCTTGTTTCCTATCAACCCTTTATTCATTAGGATATAACTCAAGTTGAGATTTCTTTGTAGCATTCCCATACTTAATGTCATAAGAGTTAAATTCCTAATAAAGAAATAAAGTTCAGATGTTTAAAGTTAAAAAAAAAAAAACAAAAAGAATTATAACAAAACAACATAAAAAAGTATTGAAATTAAATAAAAAATAACAATTTATAAAAAGATAAAATACTTGAAATACATTAGTATCACACTCATCAAGAGCAAAAATATTAAAGGATGAACCATGATCAGAAGCCTTGACAACATATTTATCATAAAGAGAAAATAAACTATCTCTAACTGTTTGAACTCTATTGAATCATTCCTATAAGGCCTCTTGTAACTTCACTCGATAAATTAAAGCTTGTAGTGAGCATCCAATATCATAGCTATAGCTAAAATCAAGATAAATTTAAACCAACACTTTTCAAATTTGACAAGCATTTGGACAGCTATGTTTTTCATATACATATCAGCATCATTCAAGTAGTCATCCAAGGTCAAGCATGGCTTGAAAATGGAAAGAGTATAAATTGGCCGTAGGATACTTTGTTCTAAAAAATACACAAGTAATATCACTAAAAAACTCCTAAGAACTTGCAAAGGTATTCAATATCACCTCACTCATTTAAAGATGGATAAGTATAATTCGAATCATTGATTGCTAAGTAAGTAAAAGGCATGCGAAAGTAAAGTGCACTTTCAAGCATGAGAAATGTGGAATTCCACCTTGTTGGAACATATTGTCTCAATCTTCTTTTTTTTGCATCTAAACTCATCAAGCTCACACATTCTAAGATTTTTGTTTTCTTACTTGAGAACCTTTCACATATTTAATACTTTCCCTCACTTTTTTTATAGCTTCGTTAATCTCTTTCAGTCCTTCTTGCATTATTAAATTAAGAATATGAGCACAGCATCATAGATGAAAAACTAACCACATGTTAAAAATGCTTTCCTTATGTTGTGATTTCAAAAATTCTAGAAAAGAATCATTATTAGAAGCATTATCCAATGTCAAAAAGAACCATGTACTTTCAATTTCCTAATCAGCCATAAATGAGTACACCTTTTCATTTAATGCAATACCATTATATGGTGGTGACATAAAAGAAAAACTTAAGATCCATCTTTGTAAAACCCAATGTTGATCAACAAAGTGACCAGTAAGATATATTTACCTATCGATTGTAATAGAAGTCCACAAATTAGAAGTTAGACAAATCTTACCAGGTAAATCTTTAACCAATTGTAGTATCTCAGTTCTTTCTTTTTAATGCATCCTAAGAATATTAGCTTTAGTAGTGTTTTTAGAGATCAAAGTAGCATTTTCACTCAAATAAAAGAAGACAGTCTTAATACCACAGTACGTTACAAATGATAATAGTAATGCAAGACTAATGTAGCAGTTAACAATTCACGAAATTTTTAAGTTCAAAATTTGAAGATCTTATTGCCATCAACCCATGTTCTGCGGATAATATCATTTGACTTTTTTCATGGGTGTTTTTCCTCTCACAACTGTTTATATGCTGTTTTAGATTACCTGTTCTATGCCTATTGTCATAGTTCATAACAGCTCTACACAACCTGCGCTTTACTTTTTGGGCACTGGTAATCATCTTCTCAGGAAATAGCTCAAAGATTGATCAAACATTTGAATTGTGCTTTCTTTTGCATTTCACTTGCTTATTTCCTTTCTGTTCAACCTCCTTGACTTCAACTTCCACAACATCATCATCTTTTTCACCTAAACTGACAGAAACGGAGTTTGATTGAAGGCTAATGTTGATATTATAGAGTCAATCTACAATACAGTAAATATTAATTAATTAGAAATACAAAATATAATGTCATAACCTTTTACTCTTAGACAATATTAGTGTCCTAATAATATTAGTAGCATGATTAAAGCACCCCAATATTAACAATATTAGCTTTATTGCCTTAATGATATCAGCAGCATGAGTAAAGGGGCTGAGGGTATATGTACGTTTGGAGTATGCACGAGGGTGGAAGATTTTGCGTTATCCTTATTCTTCTTTATCCATCTATCATATCTTGATTTTTATTTTTGTGTGCGGGCCGAATTTTTGAGAATTCTACCATCGGAGCGGTCATAAACCCAAAAGTGCTGGTGTTTGCTTAGCCATAGAAATTAAAAACAAAAGTGAGTATTTGCTAAGCCATATAAATTACAAATGAATCTGTTGCCGCCATGGGCAACCTTTTTCCATCTTTTGACCAGATTTGGGCTTACCTAGTCTTCACACTAGATAATAGACAACCCAAGGCAAATAATGCAGTGTCTAAAGAGTTAGAAAGCATTGATATATGCTTATTAGATTCTACGAGTAAAAATTACATTCGATGTATATTGTAATGCCCAAGTTGTCGTACCATCGTTGCCTAGAGATGAAGATAACGACTAAAACAAAAGTCAAAACATAAAAAATAAAGCTTTGGTCTGACCTAAAGCTTCGTCTTTGCCTAATCCTAAAAACCAATCCTAAACAAAAAAATTACTTGAGGATTTGAAGCCATTATTAGAGATCTTAGATCTGCTTTTCCTCTTATGTTGCTGTCTAATGCTGATTGTGGTTTTGGATGCTTTTCCTTTTACCCTTGAGAGAGAGAGAGAGAGAGAGAGAGAGAGAGAGAGAGAGAGAAATACTTACTGCGTCGGGCTGATTAAATAAATCGCAGAATTTGTTTAGAAATTGGGTGGGGGGAGATGGCTTTTAGGGTTTACTTCGACTAAACTTTTAGTTTATTTATTTTATTTTAGTATTTTTTTCCATTTTCGTTTATTTGTGCAAAAAAGTTTTTAGAGCATAACTTTCTTTAATTTTCTTTTTAAATTGGGATTAGAAATTTTTTTATTCAATAACTTGAGTCAAACAAAGATATATAATTCGAATATGTTAAATAAAAAATTAGTCCTTTCGCATCAAGGTTTCGATCAGCTCATTTAAGACTTATTTGAATCACTCAATGAAGAATAATGACTTTCATTTTGATTTTAAAAATAATTTTAAACATATAAAAAATTTGTTAGAATAAATGTAATCACTTATCAATATTAATTAATACTTCTTATTTCATAATTACTAATTTACTACTAATAATAATTACTAGCCTACTACAAATATGCAATCATATTAATAATTTCACATGAGATTTGAAATATGAAACCTATATAACTATTAATTAATAAGATGAGCCATACCTTGCAATACTTATCTTTTATCTTAGCAATTATATTATTAGTAATAACTAAAGTAAAATTATGCTATTATTCTTATAATTATACTTATTAAATTAACTTTTCTATTATATAATCATAGTATATAATATTGGAATTGGTTATTATATTTAAGTAATTATTAATAATCATAATATCTTGGAAATAATAAGAATAAATTATATTTGCTATACTTATCCGTTATCTTAATAATTATATTATTACTAATAATCAAAGTAATAATAAGTTTTTTAATTAAAAGTTTAAAATAATTTTTATAGTTTACATATGTCATATAATTATATAATTTTATATTGAAAATTAATTCGTTTTATATATAAGTGTGTTAATTTAAACGTGTCTACCAATTTATGCCATGTTAAATTATCGTATTTAGATGTATTAATAGATACGTATTGACATGATTACACAGTCATGACTAATTAATCGTGTCTTAATCATATAAATGGATATATGTTGACAAGATAACACGTTAATGACATGATTAATTAACCGTGTCTTAATCATATCTTACATGCGTTATGCGTACACGTTTATGACACGAAAATTTCGTGTCATAAACATGTCGATACTATTATGACATGAAAGATGATTATATAAAACCATACATGATTAACGCATATCATGTCTAAAATTGCTAGGTTTATATGTGTCAAGAAATGATGCTCGAGATGTGGTGGGTGCAATCTTCCTTAAAGGATTATTTTTATAGTATAGATATAGATTTTTGTATTCTTGTAAGAATTGTTGGAATATAATATAGGAAATCATGAACACACAAACTGTATGATATCATAATACATAAACTATAGGATATCACGAACACACATGAATCTCTAAATCACGAACATGCAATGACTAGCTTCAAAGCGTGCATTAGTGCCACTATCTTTAAGGTTTTATTTGCCCTCACCACTAGTGTGCAAAAAGGTTTTTGATAGATAAACCTCAATGGTATAATGAAGCTCAACAACTGATTATGCATTGCATTGACGAAATCAGTGTACTACAAAATTATTGTTCTTTGATAAAGATTTTCAGCAATAAGCCTTTAAGAAGTAATCTAGAAAAGTTTGAAGACAAGGGAAAATAAGAACTAAAAAAGATTTTCTAATGCCTTTTCTACTAAACTAGAGAAGCTTATATAGAGGGAAATGTCTGTTGGAACAAGCATGTCTTGCCTAAAAGTATGTCTTGTACAGGTATAGTTTAATTGAAATAGTCCATTTGTATTAAATAAACAACTCAATGTATAGTAGAACCTTCTGTTCAGATACATCTTTGTGTAAGCAAACTTATTCTTTGGAATAAGCAAGACATCTTTTGTTCAGACATATTTGAAAAAAAAATCTAAATTAGATGAAAATAAAAATATTAGTTAATTAAAAATTAATTAATTTTGCACCTACATGTGCCAAGTGCCACATAGTATAATAATATTTATTATTATATTAATGCACAAATAGCCCACCCAAGGCTTGATTTGCACCAAACCCGCATGTGCCCAAATTATTATGGGTATATACTACCCTATATTTAAACAACTTAATTGCTGGGTTTGTTTTCCAATGTGAGATTCCATCCCACTTATTATTTTGAAAATGTCTAAAAATCTCTTATTTTCAAAATAATTTGAATTTTGCTAATTTTTGAAATCAAAGGCATAAATTAAGGTCTTACAATTAAACATTCCCTTAGTGAAAAGATGTTAAAGTTAACCAAAATTGCATGATAGACTATGCTTTGAACTAACTATTCCATTTGGTTAACCAAACATGTCTCACATAATGATTTCAACACAAGTCGATGCATCAATATCTGGGGATATTTTTATGGACATGTGTCTGTGTCCTCTTTTCATGAGTGCTGTTAAAGCCAAGTCCTTTAGCTCATAGAAGCGGTTACACTTCACTCTCACATAGATAGATCCCATCGAAAGTGTCCTCAAAATTATTACACTCTAACATAATCATGTTATGGGTTTATTAATGGTATATTACTCATTCTACCTTTACCATTACAGGTACCCGGCACTTAGGATGGAATATTATTTTATTATAGTGCTACCAAGGCACCTTATTTTATCCTGACCCTTAATTGACCTTTTTTTTTTTATTTTAGGGGTCGCATAGATTTTTCTAGTTCTGGATCTTCCTAAATGAGTTATAGATGATAGAAAAGTCCAATTGAGGTTTCAATTTGTTCTGATGAGCTTAGTTTAATGTAATAAGGCATTTGATCTTAGTTGTCCGATTTAAGAGGTCAATGTCGAATATCGAAAAACAATACTTGGGTCTTGAAAATCTATGAATGTCAAAAGTTGACTAATATATTGTCTTAAGGTGCTTAGAGTGATTATTGAGGTCATTTAAGTAAAAAAAGATTTGTTTTAGAAGTTCAAATCAAAAGTCAAAATAGTGATAAAAGTCAACTATAGACAAAGTCAACTATAAAAGCTGACTTGTTAGCCTATAGTTAGATTTTGAAATTAGAAGAGATTTTAAAATTCATTACACCAAAATAAAATTGAACATGGACTTTAGGTCAAGTAGGTGTAATCGGGACAAGGTCATGGACTTTAGGACATATTTTTACTATGAGAAGGAATATTTAATTGCATTTTTTCATATATAAATCATGATCAATTGAAAGGAATAAAAAGTTATACAAAACTAGTATAGGAATTAAGCTTAGTCGAATTCAACATGTGCAAAACGTGCTAATTTTATTCATCTTTCATTAATGGCAATAATGTAATTTCCTTTAAAAATTAGTTAGATGATTTATGATCGAACTAAGATCACCCAAGGGTGATTAAAGCTTAAATCACCAAATTAGAAGCCTGTAATTAGGGGTGATTAGCCATGATTTCACAACTTTTAATATTTTCGAAAGCTTTAGAAAATCTAGAATTTTTTTCTCATGCTCTCGTTATCTTTAGTGGAGAAGTAAGCTTGGAGTAGGTATAATCTCTAACTTTGCTCCTTAATTTCAAGTTAACTAGCATGTTTTATTGATTGATTCATGCTTTCTATGTTGATTTGGCCATAATGATCTTGCCTTCTCTAGTTTTCGTCCAACTTATTTCTTAGTGGTCTTGTGTTTACATCTTGATTTGAGCTATGATTTACTTGATTTCATGTTATGCTGTGTGATTACATGACTAATTCCTAAAATTTAACTTGAAATCACGTTTAACGAGCTTGGTCAAGGTTTGATCTAGATGAAATCATTATATCTAGGTTTAGACCTATCTAGTTTCTTAGGATTATGATAATTTAAGTTTAATTGTGCTAGGATTTAATGATATTGAGCTGAGATCTTGAAGTTTAGATGACAAAATCATGATCTTCTAGCTTGTGAATGTTTTTGAACATAAAGAAATTAGAAGAATTTAGTTTCGCAAGCATAGATGAGCTTAGTTTTATGCTTAATTGATTTAATTTCACATAATCTTCCTAATTTGAGCTAGAGTAACCTGATTTGAACTAAAATCTAGTTGATTACAACTTGAATTTAGTGCAAAATGATGGCATCATAAGTTCTTAAGCTAGTTGAAGTGTTCAAACACGTTAAAGAAGCGTTATCTAGGTTAAGATGGTGGATTCTACATGAACTCGAGTGGGCTTGCCATAATTGATGATTAATTGGTGAAATCTAGATGAATTAGGTTGAATTGAACTTGGGTAAGCTAAAATTTATGCTTAATTGAATGAATTCATAAGCTTACTTGTTCAATTGTTAAGCTTAGATGTTGAAATGCATGTTTTGATTGTTAAGCATATTAATTGAATTGAATACAAGCTTATTTTCTTGTGCTTGAGTGTTAAGTAATGATAATTTGATTAGAATAGCTTAGGATGAATTTGGCGATGTTGAGTTTGTGAGTATAATATGTTTTGTGAATATTTAGATATTGGAACTATAGGTTAGTTTTCTATGTTTTTGATAAAATACAAGATAGTCTATTTAGATTGTGTGTAAACCTTGTTTTTTAAAAAGAACCCCCAAGGGCTAATCTTGGTTTACTTAATTAACAGGTGAATCAAGGTTCACTGTTTAATAAGCTCTTGAATGAGTAGCTTGGGGAAATTAAATAAAATACTTGAATTGAAGCTAATTTGGAGCTAAATAAAAATATTTTTAAGAGTTTAAGTATGCCTGTTTAAGTGTAATCTTTAATATGAGTCATTAGGTGCCATTTACAAAAGTCAAATTATGTGGTTTCATGTCACTTTGGTTGCTAGTCGTAGCCTTTAAGTTTATGGCATTGGTATGCCATTCACTTGCTAAGGATAAATAATAATAAATAAAAGTGACAAAGTTGGAGACATGCACATGACTCCGAAGCATATCGCCTATGCTGAAAAACATGTTTCTAGGTTTTGGCACTTAGGAAACTTTGCGCATTTCTCATAAGTAACATTGTAGAGTCCATTTGGTTTCATTGCTAGACATTCAAACATCCAAAAATGTGTTTTAAAATTGTGACAAAAGGCTTCATGATCAGAAGTTAAATCAGAGCTATTATTGCAGTCCAACATAGTAGTCTCATGGAAAAGATATATTTTGATTAGGTTATAGACCTTATAAATTTTTATTAGTATTTTTCACATAATCCTTATTAATTGCTCTATTTAATAGGCTATTGGAACATCTGATGTCATGATTGAATGAATATAGTAAATCCTAGAACATGAGTTGTTCGCACGTCCTATTTAAGCGCCTAATCAGTATTTCAAACTATTTTTGATGAGGATAACATTTTTGTAAATTTTTCTCATATTTTTAGATAAGGTAGAATAAATAAGCTTTCAAACCATGTATGGTTCATCTAGTGAGTTTTTAGACAAATCAGAAAAAAATTATAAAAGGTAGGCTGGTCGGACTTGCTCTGTGATGCAATAATGTCTACTTAAAAAATTTACATGACAGCCAAAAATGATTTTTTGGTATTTTTTTGAATATTTTGAGGTTGAAGTATAGTGAGTTAGTAGTCATAGAATATAGTTTGGTAGTTTTATGTAGTAAAAATGATCCGAAATAAATTCAGAGTGTTGGAAAGGTCAAATTTGTCTCCATTTTGGTTCTTTTTGAATTTAGTGTCCAATATTTTTTAGGTATTTAGATGCCTAGAAATTGATTGTGGAAGTCATGTTTAGTGTGGCAATAGGTATAAGTATGTCCTATAGAAAGTCCTTAGTGGCTCACACTAAAGTTTCCAAGTTGGAATAAATAAAGTTTTTTTATATTATTTTCAAAATTATGATTTTTCTCATTTAGTCCAAGTGTGCTATTTTTGTAATTTCTTTTAAATGGAGTCAAAATTGATAAAAAAAATTGAAAATGGAGTCAATTAGTGAGTATTCTTAGAGTCAAGTGTTTTAATAGAAAATTTCCTTTTTAAATGATATTTGCTCCGAATTGGTTGTAAATTCAAGCTAGTCCCTATAAGACTTCTGGGATTTTTTTTGTTGATATTTGTTTGATTTTGATGAATAAAAAAAGGGGATTATGATTGAAACTGAGGAAAAACAAATTCAGATGCGTATAATTAGTTGGTACCAAGTATTGGGTATCACGAGAGAGAACAAGTCTTTACTTGTGGTGTAACCAACTTTGGAGCCTAACTTTATAGATCTCTGGCATATGCATGTCATAAAATTGTTCCTTTTGTGTTTCGTAGTTTTTGATTGAATAGTTTTAATTGGTGACCAAGCACACATATTGCCAAAATAGGTTGGTGGTGAGTCCTTAACCTAGTTACTTTCATATTTTGATGCAAAAGGTCTAGATAAGTGATTTCTCTGGCCGACTGGGGCCCTATAATGATTCGAACTGTTATATGCTCTGATATATTGATGTTCGTATCTTGATGTACTATGATAGCTTTTTGGCGACTTTACTAGGGATATTAAGGATTTAAGCTTCAGACTAGTTGCATGTTATCTCAGTTTTGATTTTTTTTTTATTTTAGTCGGTCTTTAATTAGAATCCCCTTGATATTTATTGTTATGATTGTTTGATTGCTTCATTGTCTATTACGATACTGCTATATGCACAACCATGTTGCAGTGCTTAAATAGCCTGATGCAATGCTTACTTATAAAAATAAGAAATATGATTTATATATATCTCGAAAGATGAAGTGAGATTCAGGCTTAAAGCTTTCCTGACACACACTGCACTAGCATATGCATTAGACATTTTGCCTAATACCATGCGAGGAGAGATGTAGGACCTATTTTAGGATATATAGGGTTATTAACCGATCGTGTGATTAACAATCCATGCGGTTGGCCAAAGCCCTCGAGGTTCATTCTTGTTTTCATGATTCAACCATATAAACATGAACAGTGTAACACTAGGATTAAACCTATTTCATTGAGCCAATGATGGGCCTAAGATCAGGGTGCCTTGGTTATCTTTATCAGGATGGGGGAATGATTTGGGGACTGTGTGCATTAAAGGTCATCTTAAACAAGCATATAATGAGCCATCAGAGCCAAATTCAGTTAACAATACCTAGAAGCCTAGAAAACCCTGAAGTTTTGGTATAATTAGGAATGCTTCTAACCTTTTCTCATTTTAGATGGTTTGAACAAACTTTATCACTCGAAATATTTATCATCCTATCGATGCATGTCTATATTTATATTTGATTATAACTCACTGTTTGGCTATCGGGTTGATGGCTAAAACATTCAAAAAATAAAATCAATCTAAAACGAACAAACAACTCAAAATGGTGTTTCATGAATGTTATAGTGTCAAGAACATTTAAATGTATAGCTATGCTATTGGATTGATCGCTAATGTAACACTAGAAGCATCATGATAGCTTTTTTTTAACAAAGGTATCCTAAACGGAATCAGTGCCCTCAACTAGGACCATGTATTGATGGAGCTAGTCTTTTAGATTCTGATTACAAGATACATACCCTAATACCGAAATAAAGTGTCCTTTAGATTCCAAAAGGCTACAAAGTTTGAGATAAAATTTTTAAGACCATTCAGAATATTTAAATTATTTTTTATATGAATAATTTGTGATCAAGGTTGCTTTGTTTGTTTTGCATGTAGTTTAGCATCATTATTAGTGCATTTGAATGCTATTGGTATAAAAAGGATTGTCTCTATCATAAGAGTCATTTAGAATGAGAGTACGTGTGATCTCGACAAAAGAGAAGTATTTTGTAGTAAGGGATTGGTCGGAAGAGATTTAAAAGCAACATGGGATGCTTTAAAAGTCAAGTATGTCTCACCTTTTTTTTGTCTAAGTTCATGTTGAGTTATGGCAGAATGACTTGGTAGATTTACAAGCCATATAGGATTAATGGGACAGTACCAAAAAATATTTGTTTACTTGAAAGTATGGGGAGATAGTTCTGTTGCTCCAAGTCATAGTCGATAAGAGGTTGCTTCGAGCTGTGGCCCAATTTTGGAATTTGATATGTTTTTGCTTTACTTTTAATAGAAAGGATATGGTTTCAATAATTGACAAGCACTACTTTCTTGCTTATCGAATATATCATTCCCAATTGGCTGTACATTAAGAAGTCTAAGCCATCGACATTGCAGAGATGGTTAATATCACCAGAGCATCAAAGACTTGGATTAGGGTATATGTAGTTTGCAAGGTTTAACGTCATTGTATATCATGGCATAAGTTATAGGATTTGATGAATAATTGCTCGAACCTAGAAAAAAGTGATATCTTTGCATTGGTTGTTTATGGATTGGTGCTATTCCTGACGACTTTAGGGTATGTTAATTGGCAATGGTTTCTTTGATCTGTTGAGGTAGAATATCATCTAAGTATAGTGATTTTGGCTGAAACAATACAATGTTTGAACTTGTGTAAGAAAAATCCAAGGAGTAGATTTCTTGGGTGTGCCCATTGTTATAGATATGGGTCCATAGTCACTTTTGAAAAGATATGAAGACTGATATCCGAATATGCACTGGGACATTGTCACCATTTGACGAATTCTTTAAGAAGAAGTAGCTGAGTGATTATATCAAAGACCAATGGGTATCGATATTTCAAAACTCAAAGAAAAAAGATGTTACATAGAGAGCACCATGGATGTTTTCTCAAGTTATGCCATACCAATACGGACATCAACATTGGATACCCTTGTTACAAATTTCGAGTTGTACTAGCAATGCTTTTTTGCTAGGTCAAAAGTAGCTCAAGTCCTGATAGTTTATTCCTTCGACTCATGGTCAGGTGAGTTTGATCTTTTTATGGAGAAAGTGGCTATGTAAAGAGATACAAGCCATGGCTGATGAATGGACAGAAACCTATCGTATGTATTTGGCTCAGTATTGGGATGACTTGCTCTGACTTATAGATTTGGAGGGAAAATTAGGTCAATGATACTATTTTGCTTTTGGATGATGATGTGGTTCTTTTAGCATGAAAGTAGCGGCCTGAGGCTGAATTCTTAAAGAAAGAATTTAAGTTGGAGCAAGCAATGTTTTAGTCAGAGATTGTTCGGTTAGAGGCCAAAATTAGGCAGTTAAAGTATGGTTAAGCTATACGTGAGTGGCAATTGAAACAGCCTTTAAAAGAAAGGATGACGCCAAGCAAGGAATGGAAGAATTGTATTAGAACAACAAATGAGTCAAGCTTACTCTAAAAAATGCCAGAGTTAACAGGTCGTTTGAGAAGTAGAAATCAAAGGTGGCAGAACTAAATAAAAAGGTGGACTTATAGAGAAGTAAAGGTAAAAGGGATGTCGTCAAGCTCTCAGCTAGTTTGTTAATAAGCCAAAAGAAAACTTAATTGTGCTCTTACTTGGCTATAAGTCCAGAATGATGTCAAAGTGAAACCTAGATCTCCATTAGTGCTGGATGTTCCTATTGAGGAATAAAAGTAGTAGTTAAGTGTTATCTTGGTGAATAGATAGAATAGTTGATGAATGAATTTCTCTTTATGGATGCATCTGAACTATTTTTTTGCAAATGAATAGATGTAAACTCAGATTTTCTAGATATAATAATTGAGTTCTGGATTTTAATTTTATATTGGAGTTGTTGCCTTAGTCAATGCCTTCAATATGTTTGCATATTATTCATGTCATTGCATTCATACTAACTCTTTTTTTATATATATATGCGTTTTCATTCATGTCATGGTATGCATGGTAATCATGATATGTGTTTCTAAATCTGGTGTCATTCTTTAAGGAATAAAATTATGAACACAGGGAAAGGTATGAAAGTACCCATTTGGAGGAGATATAACACTCAGTCTCATATAAGAAATATGGAGAACGATTCTACAATTAGGATAGAAAAGATGGAGGAAGTTCAATAATTGACAGCTAGCTAATATCATGGAATTGATGATGTTAGCAACCAAAGGGAAAAAGCGAGTAGGAGGCTCAATTTCTTAAGCTAAAGAAGTTGATCCTAAAGGAAAATCTACTGAGTTTGTTGATGGTGCAAGGGAAGAAAATGTTATGCCTTTTGTTCAAGTGTCTTAAACCATACCATCTATTGGAATTGATCCTATAGTGCATGGGCATCTAGAAGTTGCAATGCTACGGGTGATTATTGATAATGCATTAAATTTAGGGTCTGTTCTAGTGAATCAATTAGTACCTAACCTTGATAAGTTTACCGAGTTGGATAGGCTTATGGCGAAAAAGTCTAAGCATGCTAAAAAAAGGAGCACATGTAGTTGCAAGTCATAGCAAAGAGATTGAGGGCCATAGAAAGAGTAGATAAGTTTAGAGTGATGGATGCTATGGAACTGGGTTTGGTGTCTAGGATGGTTATTCCTTCAAAATTTAAGACACTAGAATTTAAGAAGTATAATGGTACCATAAGCCCCTTTGTTTACGTTGGAATGTATTGCAAAAAGATGGTGGGGAATGAAGGCAATTACAAGTTATTGATCTATTACTTCTAGGATACCTTAACTAGTGATGAAGCTCAATGATATGTAGGGTTGGACAAAGCTAGGATTCAAACGTGGTTGAATTTTGCCTGGGTTTTCTTGGAACAATATAGGCATGTCATAGTTTGGATTCTCGATAGATTGTCATTATAGAACATGGAAATAAAGTCTAATAAGAGTTCTAAAAAAAAGTTCAAAGGTGTAAAGAAGAAGCTGCTTAGGTGCACCCATCATTGATCGAAAAGGCGATGACAATTTACTTGTTGGAAACATTATATGCTCTTTTTTGTGATAAGCTTGTGGGCAGTGCTACTAAAAGTTTTATTAATATGGTTATACCTACGGAAATGATTGAAAATGCAACTAAGAGTGGAAAACTTAAAGAGAATAGAGCACTAAGTGCCAAGGAAGAGATGGTACCTAAAAATGAGGTAGATGAAGTCTAAGTTTTGACCTATGATATTGATCTGAATAATGTTGTACAGGATAGTTATTCAAATTTTCACGAGCAATCTTTTCTATGTCCAGCTCAATATTCATGCCTCTAATTACATGTGTTGTTCAGACAAACAAGTTACCAAGAGGTTATAAAGGATAAGGAAGATGGGACGAAAACCCTATAAAGCCCATTCTAACGTCATAAATAAAATTACTTCCTTGGCTCATCCAAGATCGGTTGATGTTACCAATACTATCTGATTCTTTAGAGTCATCTTGTTTGAAGGATTATGATGCTGGTTTCACCTATGGCTATCATTTTGTAGTTTCAAGACATTCCACAAAGGAATGTAAGGCATCAAAGATGAAGGTATAACAGCTAGTCAAAGCTAGATTGTTGAAGTTTGACAAAAGAAATTGAATTAGCGGAATAAGTGTAACAATATGCATAAATTTGGGCAAATGGTTAAAGGGTTTCATTAATGGATTTCCATGTTTCATGATAGAAACCTTTGTCTCTAGATTGACATCATTTCTTTAAAGCATACATGATTTGAAATGTTTGATAGAAATAAATTAGGTCAGTATGGTTCAGAGAATTTGGTGAAAATGATGAAATCTTTTCTGAAAAAGAAGAATTTTTAAGCAAAGATAATAATTGAAAAGTCTCAAGAATATTGATGTTTACTGTTAGGAATAAACCTATGCCTCAACATTGGATTTCTAAACTTTTTCATGAACACTACGGTTGCCTAAAAGACCCATAACTTTAAGGAATTGATTTTTAATTTCATCAATTATGATTGCTTCAAAACAACCAATAAGGTGAAAGCCTCAGCTAATGTTATGATTGATAGAATAGAGTTTTAGATTCATGGATTCTTTTGAAATCAAGTAGATTAAATATTTTGGTAAAGGTCTTAAAACTATGGTAGTTGGGCTAAGATTGTGCTAAAATTTACCTTTCTTTCTAACCTTTAAAATGTGAACCTCTTGGTCATTACTTTTGAAAATTGGTTTGCATCCCAGGGCATGATGGGTAAATAACACAACCTTTTGTTGTTAGAAAACCATTTAATCCTATTTCTTTCATAACACTTTGAATAGCCCAACATTAAGGTGTCACCCTTTTGAGCTGTATTATTTTTTAATTACCCAAAGCTAAAAATTTCTTATCAATTGAACATAAGATGCCCTAGGTAGATTTTAACCTCGATATACTAAGAAGTGACACATCTATTAATGTAAAGACAAAGAGAATTAAGGCATGAACTATGGGGCATGAAAAATGAAAAAAATTGAAAAAAAAGAAAAAAATGAAAATAGAATGCAACATTATGTAATTAGAATGCTTAGGATTTTTTGAAAACTATTTTTCGAAGAATGATTCTTCAACTCATGTAGTTGTGGTTGAGATAACAAATGAGTTTCTTTCACTATCTTTTCTTACATGTAGAAATTATTAACCTTGCTTGCCCATATGGGACCTAATGAATGGTTTCTTTCTATAAACCTTGATTAAGGATCACCTTCCACACTAAGGGGCATGGGAAAAGAAAATCTCTTTAAGAGATGTAAGGATGGACATCCTATTCCATAGTTTTAAAAAGAAGTCCAATAAATTAGGTAAGTCAAAGTGGACCAAATTTCCCTATATAAAAAGAAAAATAGAAGAAAAAAGAAAAAAAAGGAAAAAAAAGTAAGAAGAAAAGGAAAAAGAAAAAGCAAAAGCAAAAGATCAAAATGAGTAAAACAAAAAAAAAATAAAAAATGAAAATAGATAAGGAAACAAAGTAAAATATGGTTTGAAAAAGGTAGAAGAGTTGAAAGCCTTCACAATAAAAAATGATCCTTGATCTTTTTACCCCGAAACAATTGATTTGAGCCTATATATCCCTTTCTTTTTAAATCTTGAACCATGGCCTGCAATACATACCTAGAAAAGTCTATTTCTATTAAGTATGGTTATTTGAGTTGATTTACTTTTTGGGAAATTGTCTTTAGGATAGATTTTAAATATTCCTAAGAACATGATGAAGCAAATAAAAAATAAAAAGATGAAAAAAAGGAGAATTGGAAAAAAAAAAGAAGAAAGAATTTAGCTTTAGAGTGAAAATCCAAAAATAGGCGGTCTAGAGCAAAATAAAAGAATTTTTGATGTCATTTATGGCATTACTAGATGTTCTTAAGAAGGAATAAATTTAAAGACACCCAAAAATCCTTGAATATCCTAAGATGTCGATTCTCATTTAGAAGGATTAACTTGAAAAGTTAAATCATTTTAAGTTTCCAAATTGATCTCTAACCCTGACCTTGTCACGATCAATCTTAGTGCCAATTAGGTTATAAATAGAGGGACACTTATGAGAATTTAATATTTTTTGATTCTTAAGGAATCCATGTTTTCTAAAGTTGATCCATTCGGTAGCCTAGAATAGTAAAGTAGATATTTCATTTTTTCAAAACCTTTTTGAACCAATCGTAAAATTCTTGTGCTAAATGCTTTAGCCAAATTTGCAAAAGATTGAATTACCATTTAGAAATTTTCTAGTAGTGAACTATCAGCCTTTTAGAGACTTGAATATTATATGCTTCAAAGGTTATGTTTTCAAAATTAATTTTCTTTAAATGAGTATTTTAAGCAAACTCACATTCTAAAGAAATGTTTGCTTTGAAAAAAAGGTTATCATGAATAGAGCCAAAATTTTCTTGAATGTGGGGTAAAAGATTGTGAGAAGTTATGTTTCCTAAATGAGAACGCCCACAAAAAATGCTGGGGCGTGATTTTGGTTAAAGTGGGGAAGCCATTGAGAAATGGTAGATGATTATAAAATGATTGATCTCTTATAGAGCGTAAAGCACTCAAGATGCATTTTTAGAAAGGGAATTGATAAGAAAAATTAATCCAAGCCTTAGTACATTTGAAAATGTTGATATTCTTGGGTAAACAAAGGATGAGACGAATACTGATGAGTCCAGATCATGAGACTCAAAGGAAAATTCTTAAGAAATATTGATAGGTTAGAATTGATAAAAGGGTTTTACTTGTGATGAAACCATAAGAAAGTGGTTAAAAAAGATAAGATGGCTAGCTTGTTTGAAGAGGTACAGGTTTGAGATATTGGGATTGTATGACATTCATTGCATATAATACACATCATTACATGATCAAGTCTTTGGCATTGCCTAATAGTTGTAGTGTACATTGAATGACATGTTTAAGGGAGATTTTAAACTATGATAAAGACATATTTCTCTAAGGATAGTCTTTAAGTATCCTTTGAGTACATTTTGGTGATTTATAAGCCTCTCTTCAGGATTTTAAGAGACGACATAAGCTTTTTCTTGAATATGTGCTTATAGATTTTATAAGCCTTTTCTTGAGGATGTTGTAGAAATTTTCAAATGCCTCTTCTTGAGGATGTATTTATAGATATTATAAGCTTCTTCTTGAAGATATTTTTTAAAGAGATTTCGAAAACCTCTTCTTGAGGATGTTTTTAGAGATTTTCCAAAACCTCTTTTTGAAGATATGTTAAGATATTTTAAACCTTTTTTTGAAGATATTTTTAGAGATTTCACAAGCCTCTTCTAGAGGGTGTTTTTAAAACCTTTTCTTAAGGATGTTTTTAAAAATACTATAAGCCTTTTCTTGAAGAGGTTTTTAGGTCTTACAAGCCTTTTCTTAAGGATGTTTTCTAGAGTCCTCAAAAGTATTTCCTTGATGATGTTTTAATAAATGTCTTTGGTTTCATCCAAGCTATTTTTTTAAACCTCAATTTCTGCCAAGTTGTTTTTTTGTTTCTAGTTTTGTCCAAGCCATTTTTTTCAAACTTTAATTTCGTTCAAGTAGTCTTTTGGTTTCTAGTTTCGTTCAGGCCATTTTTTAAACCTTATTTTTGTTTTTGGTTTCATCTAAGCCATTTTTTTGAACCTTGATTTTGTCCAAGTTATTTTTAGGTCTTTGGTTTCACTGAGGTTATTTCTTTAAACCTTAATTTTTTTCAAGTTATGTTTAGATTGGTTATATTAGGGTTGTTTCTATAAACTTAGCTTTGTTCAGGTTGTCTTACACGAATACCTTAAGACTATGATTGTATACTAACATGAAATAGGAATTATGCATATGCATTCATATTGCATTACAGGGAATAACTTGAAAGGAAGATATCCCTAGTAGTGTCTATGAAAACAAGGGATTAGTCCTCAATAGATGATTCTACAAGTAATGGCATTTCTTTCCCTAATGAGTAAGGCCAATACAGTTGGTATATAGAGAGGAAAAATAAAAAGAAAAAAGTTTAATTTAGCTAGTTAAGTGGAAAACCAATATTGACATCTACTTCGGGAAGTTATGCCCTAGGATAAGCCCAACGTAGTTGACCATGTGTAAGCCTAGTCATATTAGCCCATAAGAGAGAGACAAGCCCAATGTAGTTGATCGTAGGTAGGCCTAATCAAGTTGGCCTTTGGAAGAGGAAAACCTCAATTTAGTTGCCCAAATTGTAAGCCTAACAAAGTTGGCCCATAGATAAGCCCAGTTAAATCCTCTTTGTTTGACAGTGTATAAGTTCGTTGAAGTAGGCATTGTGTGTAAGTCCAATATATTTGATTATTTGGAAAACCAATAAAGCTGGTAGCCCTAAGTGCTCTTCACTTGGTTAGGCAAAAAACCAATTAAGTAGGCAATGCGCCAAGTCTTCTTCATGTGGTTAGGTAGAAGACCAATGAAGTGTACGACATGTCAGTTTGCTTTATTTAGTTAAGGAAAAGATCGATAAAATTAGCATTTTTAATTTTGCTATTAAAGTCTAATTTGTTTAGTTAGGCAAAAGACTAGCAGAACTAACACCTAATCGACTGTTCAGAAGATTGATGAGGATTAATACTTTCTTTGCATCTAGATTAGGTATAGGTAGTTAAGATATTGCATATGTGTAAAAAAAAACTTTTTGTAAAGGGCTTATTAGGACCTAAATAAGATCATCCTTATTTAGTATTTTCCTTATTCCTAAGTTTTTAGCAACAACTACAGAGGGGCCATTGTAGACACCCTATTTTATTTGGGCCCTTAATTGATTTTGTCTTAATTTTAGGGGTTGCATAAATTTTTCTAGTTTTGGATCTTCTTAGATGAGTAATAGATGATAGAAAGGTCCAATTGAGGTTTTGATTTATTTTCGATGAGCTTAGTTTAATGTAATAAGCCATTTGAGCTTGGTTGTCTGGTTTAAGGGGTTAGTACTGAATTTTGAAAAATCAAGATCCGAGTCTTGAAAATCTGAGAATGTCAAAAGTTGACTGATATAGGTCTCTTAAGGTGATTAGAGTGATTATTGAGATCATTTAAGTGAAAAAAAAGATTTGTTTTAGAAGTTCAAATAAAAAGTTAACTTAATGGCAAAAGTCAATTATAAAAGGTTAACTTTTTAGCTTATAGTTAGATTTTAAAATTGGAAGAGTTCTATAATCATATTTAAAAACTGATTACTCCAAAATGAAATTAAACATGGACTTTAGGTCAAGAAGGTGTAATCGGTACTAGGTCATGAAAGAACCTTAGGAATTTAGAAGGCTAAAAATTTCGAGGTTTAATCTAGGAAGTTCAAGATAAAAAATTTTAGATTTTTACTAAGAAAGTCATTAGGATACATTTTTACTATAGGAAGGAACATTCAATTGCACTTTTTCATAGATAAATCATGATCAATTGAATGGAATAAAAAGTTGTACAAGAGAAGTGTAGGAATTAAACTTGGCCATATTCAACAAATGCATAGTACAGTAATTTTGTTCATCTTTCATTAATGGCAACAATGTAATTTCCCTTAAAAATTAGTTAAATGGTTAGTGATGAAGCTAAGGTCTTAAATCACTAACTTAGAGGCTTATAAATAAAGGGTGATTACTCATGATTTCATAACTTTTAATCATTTAGGAAGCTTTAGAAAACATAAAATTTTCTTTTTCTCTCAAGCTCTCATTATATTTAGAAGGGAAGCAAGATTGGAGTAGGTTTAATCTCTAACTTCTCTCTTTAATTTTAAATTAATTAGCATGTTTTGTTGATTGATTTATGCTTTCTGTGCTTGATTGATGAATTTAGCCATTATAATCTTGCATTCTCTAGTGTTCGACCAACTTGTTTCTTAGTGATCTTGTGTTTGCATCTTGATTTGAGCTATGATTTACTTGATTTCATGTTATTCTAAGTGTGATTACATGATTAATTACTAAAATTTTACTTAAAATCATGTTAAATAAACTTGATCTAGGTTTGATCTTGAAGCAATCACTATACCAAGGTTTCAACCAACCAAGTTTCTTAGGATTATGATGATTTAAGTTCAATTGAGCTAGGATTTAATGATATTAAGTTGAGATCTTGAAGTTTTAATGATGAAATCATGCATTTCTAGCTTATATATGTGTTTGAACATAAAGAGATTAGAGGAATTTGGTTCAACAAGCTCAGCTAAGCTTAATTTTATGCTTAATTGATTTAATTTCACATAATCTTGCTAATTTAAGCTAGGGTGAGCTGATTTGAACTAAAACCTAGTTAATTAGAGCTTGAATTTGGTGCAACATGATGACATCATAAAATCTTGAGCTACTTGAAGTGTTCAAACAAGTTACAAAAGTATCCTCTAGGTTCGACCATGGTGGATTCTAGGTAAACTTGAATGGGCTTGACATAACTGATTTGGTGAAGTCCAGATAAATTAAGTTGAGTTGAACTTAGGTAAGTTGAAATTTATGCTTAATTAAATGAATTCATAATCTTACTTGTTCAATTATTAAGCTTAAATGTCGAAATCATGTTTTGATTATTAAGCATGTTAACTAAATTGAAGACATGCTTGTTTTCTTGTGATCGATTGTTAAGTGATGGGAATTAATGTTTAGATTAGCAAGATCAGCTTAGGATGAATTTGGCCATATTGATTTCTTGAGTAGAATGTGTGTTAAGAATATTTAGATATTGGAACTATAGATTAGTATTCCGTGTTTGATAAAATGCATGATAGTATGTCTAGATTGTGTAAAAGCCTTATTTTTTTAAAGATCTCCCAAAGGGCAATCTTGGTTCACTTAATCAATAGATGAATCAAGGTTTGGTGTTGTCTAATAAGCTCTTTAATGAGCAAATTGGTGAAATTAAATAAAATAGCTTGAATTAATGTTGATTTAAAGGAAAATAAAAATGCTTTTAAGAGTTTAAATATGCTTATTTGAGTCTAAACTTGGAAAGCCTTAACTTGAGTCATTAGGTGTCATTTAGGAGAGTCAAATTATGTGGTTTGGTGTCACTTTGGTTACTAGTGTTAGCACTTAAGTGTGTGGCATTGGTATGCCATTCACTTGTTAAGCATAAATAATAGTGAATAAAAATGATAAAATCAGAAACATTCACATGACTCCGAAACATATTGCCTATGTTAAAAAACATGTTTCTAGGTTTTTGCACTTAGGAATCTTTGTTCATTCCTTCTATGTAACCTTTGTAGAGTCTATTTGGTTTTGTGGCTAGACATTTCAATGTTCAGAAATGTGTTTTAGAAAGGCAACAAAAGGCTTTGTGATCAAAAGTTGAATTAGAGCTACTGTTGTAGTCCAGCATAATAATCTCATGGAAAAAATATATTTTGATTAGTTTATGAACTTATAAATTAGTTAGTATTTTTCACTTAATTCTCATTGATTGGGCTATGTAACAGGCTATAAAATGTTTGATTTTGTGATCGGATGAATATAGTAAAATCCCAAAACATGAGCCATTCATATGGTCTGTTTTAGCGCCTAATCAGTATTATTCATTGTTTTTGATGAGGATAGTCTTTTTTGTGAATTTCCTTATATTTTTAAATAAGATTATAATGCATGAGCTTTTCAAGCATATATGGCTTATCTGGTGGTGTCCAAGATGAACCAAAATGAAATTCCAGAATACAGGCTGGTTAAACTTGATGTATGACATAGTAATGTTCAATTAAGAAATTTACATGATAGCCAAAATGACTTTTTGTATTTTTTTGAATATTTTTAGCTTGAAATATAGTGAGTAAAGAGTTATAAAATATAGTTCAGTGATTTTATGTGGTAGAATAATCTGAAATAAATTCAGACAGTTGAAAAGGTCAGTTCTATCTTTTTCAATTCTTTTCAAATTTATTGTCCACTATTCTGAGGTATTTAGATGCCTCAGAATTGACTCCAAAAGTCATGTTCAATACGTCAATAGGTCCAAGTATGTCTTACAAAAGGTCCTTAAAGACACACTAAATTTTACAAAAGTTAGAATAAATTAAGTTTTTTTCAAATTATTTTCAAAATTATGATTTTCCTCAATTTAGTCCAATTGTGCTATTTTTGTATTTTCTTTTAAATGGAGTCAAAATTGATAAAAAAAATACTAAAAATGGAATCAATTAGTAAGTATTCCTAGAGTCAAGTGTTTTTATTTTTTCCTTTTAGAATGATTTTTCTCTGAATCGGTTGTAAATTCAAGCTAGTCCTTATAAGACTTCGAGGGTACATTTTTTTTATATTTGTTTGATTTTAATGAATAAAAAGGGGGGTTATGATATGACTAAAACCAAGGAAAAATAAATTTGGATACTTGTGATTAGTTGCTACCAAGTATTGGGCATAACGAGAGGGATCGAGTCCTTACTTGTGATGTAACTGATTTTCTAGCTTAACTTTAAAAATCTCTGGTATACACGGTCATAAAATTGTTCTTTTAGAGTTTTGCAACTATTTAGTGAATGGTTTTAATAGGTGACTGATCACACCTATAGCCAAAATAGATATGTGTGACTCCTTACCCCAGTCACTCTTATATTTGATATGGGAAGTTTAGATGAGTGATTCATCTAACCAGTTAGGGCCTTATGATGATTCAAAGCGTTGCTTGCTTTGATATATTGAAGTTCGCATCTTAATATATTACGACACCAGCCATATACAGATGATGTACTTTGTCTCATTGAAATTAATGCTTGACATTATGGTAGGCATAGAGTCAAGTTTCAAACATGGGTGACTTTAGTTTATGGGCTTGAGCACCATCCCTCTTAAGGTCTTATTTACTATAACTGTAGCAAGACTTTGGGTCAAAGGATTTTCCAAGTTTTTGTTATAACTCGCAAAGGTTACAATAATCACTCATTAATTATTAATTATCAAACAGAACTATGTTTAAACGTAATATGTTTAGACTTTCCATTATATACTTGGCTATAAGCTTTTGCTATAGTAGCTTCACTATTGCGATGGATAGCCACCAATGTGATAAATTTGGCTACCATGGTGGAATCTGTTACGAGGGTTTGTTTCTTGGAACCCTAAGAAATAGCACCTTCACCAAGAATGAAGATCCATTGTAAAAGCATGATCTTCCAAACTTATAAATATATTAACATTTGAATAACCTTGGAAAATTGAAAGATATCCATATAGCATAATCCATAGTTAATAGTTTTCTTTAACCACCTAAGTACTCTATTAATTGCTTGCCAATGTATATCACTTGATACTTATGTAGCTACTTAATTTTTTTAATCGCAAATGCAATATCTGACTTTATACAAGTCATTAAATACATAAGACAATCAATTACTCTTGCATATTGCAATTGATCAATTTTCCTACCTGCATTAGATATTAATTTTGTTTGAGTATCCATGGATGTAAATGTTGGTATACAATCAAAATGATCAAATTTTTTAAGTACCTTTGCAGTGTTATGTGATTATGAAAATCTTATGGTACCTTTTTTTCATATTATTTTAATTCCAAGGATAACATCTGCTACACCCATATCTTTTATTGTAAAGTTTTTTTATAAGAACTTTGTTTCCTTAACTTGTTATAAAACTATTGCAAATATAAGCATGTCATCTCCATATAAGCAAATTATGACTCCTTTGCCATTTTTAAATTTGCTATATATGCATTTATTGAATTCATCTATCTTATAGCCATTAGCTAACACAATTTCATCAAACTTTTGATGCCGTTGTTTTGGTGCTTGTTTAAGCCCATACAATGATTTAATAAGCTTATAGAGTTACGCTTTTATCCATTCATAACAAAACCCTTTGGTTGTTTGATGTACACTTCCTTTTCTAATTCACCATTTAAGAATGCTGTCTTAACACCCATTTGGTGAATGGCCAAATCGTAAATAGAGGTCAGTGAAATTTAAACTGTAATTGTAGCAATTCTTGCTACCAGAGCATAGGTATGAAATAGTCAATTCCTTTTTTATTGTGTATAGCTTTTGGCTGCCAACCTTGCCTAGAATTTATCTATGTTTTCATCCATCTTCATTTTCATTTTGAAAATCCACTTACATCCTATTAGCTCAGAACCTAATGGACAATCAACTAAAATCTAAGTTTTATTTCCTATGGTTGAATCCATCTCATCATTTATTGCTTCCTTCCAAAAACTAGAATTCTAAGACTTTATAGCCTCATTATACATAACAAGGGCTAATTCTGCCCTAAAACAATAAGGAATTTATTGTCTATGCTCTCACATTTTCATTCTACAAGGAATATAAAGAAATCAAGACCAAAATCTCTTGTCCTTTTATTCTTTTTACTTTTCCTTAATTCTTGTGAAGGTTCAACATTATTTTCAATTTGTTCCAATGGTTTCTTTAATTCATTCGTAGAATAAGTTAATTGTTGTAGCTATAGTTGTCTTAAAACAAATTTAAATCTAGTTCTATAAAAAAATTGCATCTCTTGATTCAGTAATGGTGTTAACTTAAATTGAATCATTTGGTTCAATTACCATGAACCTATATGCTTTACTGTTGCACTTATATCCTAAAATTCTATATTTAATTTCTCTTTCACCTAACTTTTTTCTTTTAGGTTTAAGAACTTTAACTATAGCTCTATATCCCCAAACCTTCAGATAATCAAGGTTTGGTTTCTTTTTTTCCATTGTTCATATAGAGTTAACTTGATTTCCTTGGTAGGAACCTTATTCAATATATGACAAGATATTAAGATAGTTTCTCCTAAAAACCTTGTCCAAGGCCTAAAGATGATAACATAGAATTTACCATTTTAGTTAAGACCCTATTTTTCCTTTTAGCTACATCATTTTGTTGTAGTTTGTAAGGTACTAAAACTTGATGGGCTATTTTGATGGATACAAAGTAACTTGGGCTATAGTATTTTCCACCTTTATTCGATCTCAAACACTTAATAAATGATTCGCAAAGAAGCTCAACATTAGAATTATAAACTAGAAATATATCTCATCCTTTGAATGCAATAAATATAGATGGCATTATCTAGTACTATCTTAAATAAATGAAATACAATATTTCTTTCCACCTAATAAAGGAGCACTATGAAAACCACACACTTCACTATGTAGTAATTCAAGCATTCTTGTACTTTTTACTTTGGGAAAATGATTTCTTGTTATTTTAGTCAACATCCATGTTTTGCATTTATCAACATTACAATTAAAAATAGGAATCAAATCTAACTTATTCATGTCATTCAATCTTCTATAATCCAAATGGCCTAATCTACAATCCCATAAAAAAAAGATTCAACCATGTAAGCAGATATACTATTATTATTATTATTATTATTATTATTATTGAGCTTTTGTGCAGTATCATACAAGTAACCTTTACTAATAAAGCATTACTCTTAGACAGAGTAAACTTATTTGCCTCAAATACAAGTTTAAACCCAAACTTATTTAAAAGACTACCAGACCCTAAATTTTTCCTAACTTTTGGTATATAGTATACATCATTTAAAGTTAAAACTTTTTTGAAAGTGACATAAAGTTCAACAGACCCTTTGCTTTTGAAGGTTGTTATAGAAGAATTCTCCATGTAGAAGACACATACATTTACTTGGTGTAAACTTTGTGAACTTGCCTATACCCTCGCATACATGTTCAGCTGCTCCCGAATCAATCCATTATGTGTTATTGTCTTCAACCATATTAGTTTCAAAGATCATGGCCATAAATTTTTTGGTAGCACTGGCATTAAAAGAATTATTTTTCATCTTTAGCAATTGACATTCATTCTTGCAATGTCCTAGCTTACCACAGTGGTAGCATGAACCTTTTTGCTTCTTCTTAAATTTAGAAGCATTAATATTCTATTTAAACTTATTTTTGGCAAGTTTAGGAACTTTAGTAATTTGCCTTTCCTCTATGTTAGCTATATTAGCTTTGAATTAATCTTAGTTTTGATATAACTAAAACTTAAGCTTAATTAGCTTGTGTT
>JBBYHO010000018.1:3294175-3308727 GCA_038382025.1 Adansonia gregorii
AAAATTTTAATTTATCAAAATTTTGTGAAATCAATTCACCCCCCTCTTGATTTCATTCACCACCTAAAGGTCTAACACGAATCCATTAAGGCCCTAACACAAAATTAATCCTTCAAAAGCATGTAAAAACCTAAATTTATAACCGAAAAAATTGAACTAAAAAATATAAGATTTTATTTCAAATAAAAGTATAAATAAATGATTAACATTTTTTCTTAAATAAAAATATTTAATTTATGAAAATATTTAAAATTATTATAAATTAAAGTAATTGATAGTGGATCTTTAAATTAGATCATGAAATAAAATTTTTTTGGAACATATTAAATATAAATCAAATATTTTTTAGTACTATAATTATTTTTTTGTAGTAATTTATCAAAAAAAGTATTATTATACTTATTATAAAATAATCTTGTATAATAATAAATTATACTAATTCCACATTTAAAATTTAATTTTAATACAATAATTATTGAACATATTGCGATGTGTGCCTAGCATAACTGCTCGAATCACTTGGATAGTGACACTCATGACCTAAAAGGAATTGTATTTGGGTTATCCCTTTATCGAAATTTGGATTAAGCATGATGAGATGATAGCGAAGGGAAGAATCGTCAGATGAATTGTTTGTCCAACTGATCTTAGATGGCCACCATAAAGTGGCCAAAGACTTGGAGTTGCCACTAATCATTTAGGCTAGGCATGATCAGATGCCTATTGAAAATGATATTCTAAGTTATGAAACCTAAAACTTCAATTTCAAGGTCTATGAGGTCCAAAGGTTCATCGGTGAGATTTGGGAGTTGGTTCTGCATGGGGAAGAATTAGCACCCCCTGTGATGCCCAAAATCAAACCCGCTAACCATGTCTCACATTGATTTCAATTTCTTTCAGTTTTGACTTGTCATGATTTTGGTATAATCTCCTTTGAATGCATAAATTTTGTATGAAAATTGTAAATCCAAGTTTTAAGAAAAAATTAAATCGTGTATTTGCCCAAGAGATAAGAGCAACATAAGGATTTTTCAACGAAAATGATTTTTGGGTTTAATTTTGAAAATTGAATATTCCGTGTCAAGCACTGGATGGATGTTGATAGGGAACATTGCCTCATAATTTTCAAAAACGATTTAGAAATATGTATGCACAATAAACACCATAAAGGAGAATGTGCTAATAAGATGAAAAGGAATTTAATAACATTGCATAAAAATAAACACACAAGAGCATAAAAAGGAGGAACTATCAAAATGTATCTTTTAATTGTCTTCAATTATTAAGGAATAATCGAGATGAAAACTATGGAATATGTTTGCTCGATGGTTGCTTGAGGCATGAAAAAAAATGGTTTTGATTAAAAGGCCAAAGTAGTTCAGAAGAGAGAAAATTTGGATTTTGAATGAAGTTTGAAAAGTGATGTTAGAGTATCCCTTCAAAAGATAGGGTTAAAGTATCTTCGAGAGTGAAAATTTTAGTGATTTTTTAAATTTAAATAAAGTTTATAAAGGTGGGGTTAGAGTATCTTTCAGAGCATGGGGTTGGCGTATCCCTGAAGATGAACATTTTAGTAATTTTGTAGAATGAAACATTTTTTATAAAAAAACTGAAGTTTGAATTAAAATCGACAATGGGAATGAAAGACCAAATTAAAAAAATAATTTTATTTGGGCCTTGATTTTAGCTTAAAGGATTTTCATTGTTATAGCCACCTTCATAGGGTTAATTGGATGCATTTCAAGACATTCAAACGTCTCGAAAAAGTAGTTTGAGAAATTAATGTAATTTTAAGTTCAAAAAAAGGGGACAACATCACACATCACCCTTCCCAAATTTATTCCGAGTTCATCTAAAGGCTTCAAAGGGTAAACGAGTACCTCAGAAAGGTAACTTGACAAAGATTAACATAAAAATATTCAAAAAATCCTAGAAAATCACTTTCTGGGTGGAATTAAATTTTGAAGTTGAGTTTGCTTTAGCATTGGCAGCATGTACAGGGGAAAGAGTGTAAGAAACTTTAAAATATTTCCTCAACCTCATTTAAAATCATTAAATCGCAAATGATTCCTTTGGGAAAATATTTTAAAAATCCAAATAATCATTTTGTAGGCCAAAATGGCCCAAACAAAATGTAAATCGTTAATTTTAGGGGTTCCAAATAGCAAAGATTTGAAAAATCATAACTCCCTCATCTAGATAATCCGAAGGCAAACAAGACTCCGTTGGAAAGATAATTCAATGCCCATTAAGGAAAAAAAAATCAAAAAATTCATGAGAAATGGTTGAGGGCTCAAAAATGATTTTTTAGGTTGTAACTACAATACCGCCAAGGCAAAATAAGAAAGTTTTTTTTTTTTTTTAGGTTTTCTAGGACTAGGCTTGGGTTAAGGACATCAGAGCATCCGTAACAAAGAAGGCCAATGACAAAACTCAAAATAGTTTAAAATGAAGGAACAGCCCATTAACCAAATTCACTAGCAAGGGGTATTAGACCTCACAATCAAGGCATAAACATTGCAAAACAAATAAAAATGATATTTTATTTTGAAAATCAGAATGTTTAACCTCAATTAATTATGAATCTAGACATGAAAAGCTTGATTTTCCTTAAGATTGGAAGACCAATTAGTGAAAACATTAAATCTATGTTAAATTTCATTTATTGGAGGTAAAATGGACTCAACTTAGGGGTTTTTGAAAATTAGATTTTTTTTTTTTGGTAGTAAACAAGCAAGCATCTTAACAAACATATTGTGAACTAAATGTGAAATGCATGAAAATAAACATGGATAGGATATTTTAACAAACAAATATGACATTTGACATGGAAAATATGACAAAAATGCAAGGAATTAAAAGATAATATGCATGCAACTGTTATCTTCATGTATGACATCAAGAGTCATGACATGAAAGGTGACAAGAACAAGCTTAAGCAAGAAAAAGTTTGTTGAAATTTTCAAGACAACATTTTCAAACCATAAAACATACCAAAATATAAGAAAATGTATAAATATGCCTAAAACATCTTACGATGATCATTCAACTATGAGTTGAGCATGTGAAAGTGAATGAAATATAACAAGAAATACATGAATAAGGGTTGTTTTGAATGCAAAAATAAAACATGGAATGTTTGGTCACCCATACAACATCAAAACATCAAAAGGACCATCAAAGTCCTATGACTACCATAACCAAAGCCTCAATAATGCATGAAAGTCTTAAAATGGTCATGGTAACATGAACGGCTCACTAATATGATGCAAACGATGAAAAATAAAAATAATGGAATAGGGTAAGGAAAATATACCAAAAAAACCTTGAACTTTAGTCTTTCCTTTAAATAGTAACTTTAAGCTTATTTTCTCCCTTCTTTTGCTATTGACTGGCAAGAAAAGAATGAAAAGAGGGAACTTTCTAGTTATGGTATGGATAAAGAGGAGTTTTTAGGGTGAGAGTGAAGGAAAGAAAGGGTTTTTAAGGGTTTTTTATGGTGGCTTAGGGAAGCTACAAGAATGAAAGTGTTTTAGTGCAGAAGATGGTTAAAGGATGTTTTTAGAGAGTGTTCAATTAAAGAAGAGTGTTTGTAGTCTGTTGAGCCTCTTTGTTTTTTTTATATGCACATGGTCAACCAAGGTTTTTTGAAGCCAACGTATGGGTGTTTTTCAGTTTTCTCCATGTACCACATAACAACTATGGGTACTATGCTCAGCTAGTTGAAATTTCATTAGCCGCCAAGGTGGTAGAGCAGAGAGTTTGAAATAGTTTATTGCTGGAGAAAAGCCAAGCATGCCTTCAAACAAACCATGTATATCATGAATATGTCCCATTTTCATGTCATTTTGGGCTTCAAAAATTTGTTAAACCAATAATAAGTCTAATGCTGAGGCCTAGTATGAATTTTGATGATTTTTGGTACCAAAAACATGTCCAAATCGAATTTGTAGATCAATGGTGGAAAGGCTAAAAATGGCACAAACTAGGCAAAAATGCCTTGGTGTGTTGATACAAGAAACTTTATATTAGTAAAAAAAGCAAATTTTGCCTTCCATTATTGATATAAATAGCAAGATTTTGAAATTTTGATGACATGAAGCTTGTATCAATACCTACATGCACAAATGTGACTTTTTACATACCTTTGGTTGTTCGAAACCTCTAACCATGGCTAAGAATGATAGCGGATTGATCTGTGCTTGCTCAAATGAGCTTGATGACATCTAGTGTAGTGACTTTTGATGCCTTGAATGTTGGCCCGGACAAATGAGGTGTCTACAGAATATACACAAATGATATTATCATTTCAAAATATGATTGAACTTGATATTTTGTGTAATACAGATAACATTATTAACAAATTTAACTCTGAGTCATATTTTTCCTATTGTTTCAAACAAATAAAATGCTAAATTTACTTGAAAATAAAAATATTACCTTGTAAATCAAAATATAAAAATTAAATAATTCAATTAGACAATACAATGTCCAAACAAAATCCAAAAACAATTAAATTAAATATTTTTAATTCTTAAAAGCAAACAAATAAATTTTTTGGTCTTAACTATATTTGCATTATAGGGTGTAAGACAATTTTTTCATTTGTTAATAATCCTAACATCCATATTAAATATTGATTCCAAAGTTATTATAGTAATTGAAATATAAAAATATCTTTTGCTATTAATGAAGAATGAGATATTAAAATTAATTTTTCAATAATCAAGAATATCAAATTTCTTATAAACTTCTTTAATCTCATCCAAAATAAATTTAACTCTATTATATTGATATAAATCTAATTTTATAGATTTTAAATCCATATAATAAAAAGTAAGTTCATATAATTACAAATAAACAATTAAATTAAAAGTTATAAATTGATTAAATTACTTACTTTAAAAAATAAATAAATAATAATAATATAATTTAATAAGGTAATTTATATAATTAATTGATATATCCAATGTAAATGTCCAAGAAATCAAATATTAAAATTATATCGATATTATGCAAACTTGGAACTTTGGATTTCATTTGCTATTAAATTGTAAGAATAAAAATATATATATATATATATTATGATTAAATTAGATATGGTTTAATATGATTACATATGTGAAAGGTACAAATGATTTCAAATTCATAATTTTTATAAGTATTTTAAATTCACTATTAAATAGACACGTAACAAATCAATTAATTTAAAAAATAATTGTGAATATTATATCTAATGCACATTGTTACAAATTTTACATTATTTTTTAAATTCAAATTTCAAAATAAAACCTTAAAAATTATAATAAATAAACTAAAAAATCAAATAAAAATAAAATAAAGAAAAAATTGTTGGGTTAATTAAAGAAGTACTCAATTAGTTATTAGTTTAAGAGTAAAAAGTTACATATATATATATATATACATATATAAATATTTTTTAGTTTATCCATAATTTGTTTTATTCTAATGATTTTTTTAGGTGTAACCTGATGACTTTTTACGTTTACTTTATATAATGTTTTTTTTTATATTTATTATTCTTCTATAGTAATTAATTATATCAATGTTGAATATCATAAAAACTAATAAAAAATAAGTATATAATCACAGTAAGATAATAAGAAATATTAAAATATATAAATTATTTTTTATTTTTAATATAAGTAGATATATATATATATTTAACTTATATATTTAACTTTTATTTGAACTTAAAGTATTTTATCCCAAAAATTGTAAATAATATTAAATATACTATATTAATACTTAATATATAAATAATATTATTAAATAGTTTTATATTTATATAAATGTTTATTAATTTTTAAAATTTTGATTTTAGTAATTTTATAATGTAAAATTAATTATTACAATTAAAAATAGAAAAATATTTATAAGTTACAAAATTTTAAAATTCATTGAATCCGTTTAAACACATTCGAACCTGAACTCATTCGAACTCAAAATAATTCGAATATAAAATAATTCGAATATAAAAAAATATGTATATGAAATGGTTCTACCCTAAGATAGCTCAAACTAAAAAAAACTCTCAAATCCTAAAATATTCAAATCTGAAATTATCTAAATAAAAAATAATTTAAATTAAAAAAACTTAAATACGAAGATAACTTGATCTAAATTCGTCCAAACCTTTTTGTTTGCCACCTCTACTACTTTCCCAATTTAAGCAAAGATCAAAAGTTAACTTATTTTATCAGAATTATTCGAGATGAGTATAATATATAAATATATATTTAATATAAATATTTTTTTTATTTTTTTTATTTTTTTTATTAATTAAAAAATAACATTCTATATTTATATTTAAATATAAAAAATTAAAAGATTGGAATAACGGGCCTCTGAACTCTCCATTTCCTTCCTCCTACTTCCTACCCACCCAATGGCATGTGTCAAACTAAAGGAAGCCCCACCTGTCATCATAGGCTTTTATTTATTTCATTTCGATACACCATTTTCATTTGGCGCAAAAATCTAGTACACTCTCACCTATCTCAACGTCGAGTTGAATTCTGGTAGAATTTATGTAAAATATTAATATATTATAAATTATATGAATATTTTAAAATTTATATATTATTAATTATTAATATATTAAATTTCATATAAATATTAAATATATTTAAATAAAATTATAATATAATAAAATATAAAAATATAATTTAAATATTAATGATATGATTCAATTTAAAATATATATGAATTATTTTTAATATCATAATAATTAGTAAAATAAATTATAATTATTATAAAATATATAATTATATTATAAAATATAAATTTTATAATTAAAAAAATTATTTGGATTTGTTCAAGCTTCGATTTAAATTTTTTTATTTTAAAATTGACATATTTTTTAAACAAATTTTATTTTTTACTTAAATTTATTTTTTATGCATAATATTTTTATTTAAACCTTTGCATATATAAAATCATTTTTCAAGTTTAAATAAATAGTTTAACTCTTAAATAGATTTACTTATCTCTTCCTTAATTACTCCTTTGGTTTCACTTTTTATGTCTTTCTTTTATGACTCTAATTTTTTTTTTTAATTTTTGAAAATTTTGATTTTTAACATATTTTCACTAAATACTTTTTTGTCTCATTTTAATTTTTTTTTTTTTACTTTCACGAATGTTAATGTAGTTTATATGAAAACTATAAACTTTTTATAAAATTAATATTCCATAATTTTTAATATTAAAAATTGAAAATATAGGATCATGAATTTAAAATGTAAAAAAAAAAATTGAAAACATTAAAAAAAAGAAAATGAAATTAATCTTCGTGTAAATTAGAGTGTAGACGAGGAATTTGTTCTCATAAACTATTTTGGTTCGGTTCAAAAAAATTCGAATTGTTTTGATCATTATCTGGACAAGCTTGAGCTGGAGTTATCGTACAAACCAAGTTTAAGTATCTTAATATCTAACTCTTTTAGTTTACAAACGTAATCAAGCTTTTTCATTTTAACATATATTTCTATTATTTCAATTAATATTAGAAAGATCTAAAGTCGAATTGAGCCCTAAGTATAAATAAATTGAATGAAAGTTGAATATAAGAATCAAATTTATTTTCATATTAGTATAATTTTTATCTCGAATTAAATTAAAATTAAAATAAACTCAAATAATAAATTTCAAATCAAATTTGAGTATTTTATAATTTAAATTCGATTCAACTTGATTGCACTCTTACATGCCACAAAAATAATTTTACATGTCCTTGTTTTCAAAATAATAATAATAATAATTTTGCAATCAAAATAGAATAAGATCTGATTGTAGTGGTTACAACACTACATGGTACAAACACAATACGTAAAAAATTTAAAAAATACTAAAAATATCATAAAAATTACATAAATGTACACTTACTTTAAGAAGTGTATAGCATGAATTATTTAACGTATATCTCCAATTACACAATAAAAATACCCCAACATATGTAAAAATATACCAATTACGAATGTACGAAAATAAGTAAAGCAAATTCCAATTTGGCCCAAACACTAGAATATCCGACGCTCGAGATCCGTTAACATTAATATATTCGCTCATAGTCTTTTCCTTAGTTGCTCTAGTCTAGTCTAGGGACTGCAAGGGAAACAAGGCACCGCAGGGTGCCACTCCGCAAACTTGGCTATTCCCACCAACCTCATTCTTTTCTCGACGGATTGCCCAAAGCTCTTTTCATTTCCTTCTTCTCCCTAAATCTCCCTTTCAGATCTTTCATCAAATTAAAAAACTACCAACAAAATGCAGAGTGCTGCCTTTTCTTTATCCTCTCCCTGTTCAATTCCTTCTCTCAGGCGGCCAAAATTCGGGTACAACACAAGATCTGATTCTATTGGCGTTTCCTCTTCTTTCTCCGCTTCCAAGCGTCATGATCTTTCTGCTTCAAGCAATGCCGTTTCGATTCCTTCTTTGCCTAAACGATCCTGGTCTCTCTCTTCGTGCTCGGCCTTGCCTCTCAGGGCCTGGAACTCAGTTCCTTCTGAGTCAAAGGCTGATGGCTTTGAAATTAAAGCAACGGCGGCGGAGAGTGCCGATGAAGGCGAAAAGTCTGGTAGCTTGGTGAGAACTTTGGAGCTTGGGTTGCTGTTTGGATTGTGGTACCTCTTCAACATCTACTTCAATATCTACAACAAACAGGTTCCGCATTCTTTTTCTTTTTCTTTTTCTTCTTTGAAAGTTTCCTTTTCTGTTTTTAGATTTCACATTTTATTCATTCTCTTTTTTTATTTTTATTTATTCTGCATTTTGAAATCAGCCGAATTGAAAATATTGCTGAAACTTTTTTTTTTAACGAAAACTCTAAAAGGAAATTATGGTGTAAAGAAGTCTTTTGCTGGAAAAGTAGATTCAGTTGAAATTCAACAATTCATCTGAAGCATCCAAAAGATTCCTTTGCGTTGACGCGTGCAATCCAATGGATGCTTAGTTATAAACGAATCTTTTTAGACACCGTTTTCTTATTGGTTTTTTATTTCTGAAGCAGAAAGAAAAATAGTGCTAGTAGTTGCAAAATCAAATTCTGTTTTTTGAAGAATTAAAAACAATAATAATAATTATTATCATTATAATTTTTTGGACATCAACATATATAATATTGCCTCAATATATGGGAATCACGTAAGAGCCAATTTCGTTTTCTAGATATTTGTTCATTTATAATAAATTATTCATTTTCTTTTTAGTGTTAACTATTGATTTTTAGCACTTTTAGGAAGCAACAAAATGGAAACGGAACCTCACATATAATGGAGAGAATGAATTGTAGTTGAATTCTGCTTTTTTTTTTTGGTTCACAGGTTCTTAAGGTCTTCCATTACCCTATAACTGTCACTGTAATTCAGTTTGCTGTTGGGTCCGCACTTGTTGCTCTAATGTGGACTTTTAATCTGTACAAGAGACCAAAAATCACTGGTGCTCAGGTATTTGGATTGTTTCTGGTGCAAAAAGCGATTCTCTTGAGAGGCGGGGTTGTTGGTTCTTTTTCTGAAATGGTATTGATTCTTGAATTCTTTCCTGACAGCTTGCAGCTATTCTGCCACTTGCCGTGGTGCATACCTTGGGCAACCTCTTTACGAATATGAGTCTTGGAAAAGTGGCTGTTTCCTTCACTCATACCATTAAAGCTATGGAGCCATTCTTCTCAGTTGTTCTTTCGGCAATGTTTCTAGGAGAGGTGTAATTTCTTTTTTTAGTTATATTTTTTTGTCAATTCTTTTTCTTTTGTTCACATTTTCATCTATAAATATAAAAACTTGAGATCTTAATTTATATCAATTAAAAAAATTATACCTGTTTGAGTTTCCTTCATTCGTTAATATCGCTTGAAGTTGTTCAAATTGCTGATTTTATTGTTTGCATGAGTAAATTATAGTGGCTGTTTGAAATCGCTTTTTGCTGGGAAACTTTGCTGTATCTTTCTTTGTTTTTTTGAGATAATTAACGCAATTTCATGTTATAGTTACTTTATTCTTCGTGTTCTTTTTTCAAGTTGGCTATTCTAACTTGGATTATAATGCTTTTTTTTATTTGTTACAGCTGCCTACTGTTTGGGTAGTTTCTTCCCTTGTACCAATTGTTGCTGGAGTTGCCCTTGCATCTGTTACCGAGGCCTCTTTCAATTGGTAAGAAATTGAACATGCTAATATCTATATTTTAACCGTTGAAAATTCTTTCATGTGCAATCCATTTCGGATTCTTGTACAGACAGCTTGATACCAAGTACTTGTTGAATTGTTTACTTTTATCATTGTAGTATAACTTTTTTCTTTGAACCTACAAAGGGCTGGATTTTGGACTGCAATGGCTTCCAATTTGAGCAACCAGTCCCGTAACGTTCTCAGCAAAAAGGTCATGGTTAATAAAGAGGTAATTTTACTTTTTGATCTGCGTTTTTGGTCACTGTGTTGCTAATTCTGTTGGAGAAATTCTTTGATACATCGCAACATGTTCTTTTTAGAGTGCAAATATAATTTCGGAGTAAACTTTAATATTGGCACATAACTAGCTGTTATTATGTGACAGGACTCGATGGACAACATCACCCTTTTCTCAATAATAACAGTTATGTCTTTTATCTTGCTAGCCCCTTTGGCTGTCTTTGTGGAGGGTGTCAAGTTTACCCCTGCCTACATGCAATCTGCTGTGAGTATCGTCGGCGTGCTAAAGATGCTATAATTGCCCTGTTTTCACTTTTGATTAGCTAATGTTGTCCAAATTTTCTTGTCATTGGCTGTATTTTACCTTTATCTAACAGGGTTTGAATGTTAAAGAAGTTGTTGTGAGATCTCTATTCGCTGCTCTTTGCTTCCATGCCTATCAACAGGTGAGGATGTTTAGCATGTTGATGTTTTCCCTGTCTCCCTTAAGAACCGCATGCATGAATACAAAGTCTTTGGTTACTCAATTACAAGTTTGGAGAATGAATAAAAAAAGGCAAGACTTACGTCCAAGAGGTTTCATACTAAAAAAGTCTAAAAACTTAATTCGAAGCGTACAAATCTTTTAATAATTTGAATGTTTTTGATACTTTATTTAAATAGATTATTTTACTGAAAATTCTAATAATAGTTTTCACAATTCAATGGAGACTCTGAAAATTTGTGCCGTGATGCTATTTTTATTTAACATTTTGCATATTGTTGATCTTCTCATTCTTCTCATCAGACTTAATCAATCTTTCAGTTTTAATTTTCAATTTTTTCCTTTTTTTTTTTTTTGGGTAATCAAATTTAACAAGAAATCTTAGAAATTTAACCTAAGGAACCTCATCTGCATCTTAATTTTAATTATAATTGAGAAAATGCTCGATGCAAAGGGAGTCCAGTGAGCATGTTGGATTTCTGAATGTCTATTTTGCTTGTTTTTTGGATGTAATGTCATTTTAATTAATGCCAAATCCGTCTAAATGTAACCTTAATTTTTTTAGAAAGTGTAATGCTGATTATTTTTCAATCCTAACCATGCAGGTTTCTTATATGATATTGCAAAGGGTATCCCCTGTTACTCATTCCGTGGGCAACTGTGTGAAGCGGGTGGTTGTTATTGTCAGTTCTGTTCTTTTCTTCAAAACACCCGTCTCTCCTATCAATTCTCTTGGTAAAATAGCTTTCCACTTGCATCTTAATGAAAAACGTCGGAGTTTTTTTTTTTTTTCCTTTGTTTCGTAGTTTGTTTTGCTCAATTTAAGCCTTTTACTTAGTGATAGGATATTATTATTCTGGTGATTTTTTGCAGGCACTGGAATTGCTCTTGCTGGAGTTTTCCTGTATTCAAGGGTGAAGCGCATAAAGCCCAAGTCGAAGGCAGCTTAAAAGTTTTGCTGATAAAATGAATTGGTAGAGGAAAATATTGCATGGCATTGATCGAAGGACTTGTTTGCCGTCTAGGCCAGAGAATTAGTCAGTTTGTTTTTTTTTTTTTTTTTTTTAGGGTCCATTTTCGTCTTTGGGATAATCTTAATTCGTTTTGTGGACTGCCTTCCACTTGATTTTAGCAAAGAGCCAATGTGGTCGAGAAAAGTTGTTTGGTTTGGGGCTTAATCACCTTTTCCTTGCCCTCAAGTCTTTCTCTTATTTTTACTACAATCCAAAACTAGATTTCGGCCCCCATACGCTCACCGTACCACGAGGCTGAAAATGCAAAAGACTTGGAGTGTCTTGATTCAATTTGGATTATCAAAATTTTTATTTCGAACAATCGCTCAACTCGGGTGAGGGAGATAACTTGTACAACTTTGAATTATTAAAAACTTATCTTAAATACAACTTAATTCAGATTGAATAAGTAACTTGCACAACAGTTAAAAACAGTTAAAAAATGTTGATGTGATCTGAATTATTCAAAATCTTATTTTAAATTTGATTTAATTACTTTCCCCGCTACTTTGGTTACTTGTCATGCTCCTTAGTTCGGAGTGCATTTCGTCATTTTCTGTTTTCCAGTTCCCTCTGCTTTCATGCTGGGGAAAATTTTCAACTATTGTGTCACTAATTCTAGCATTATCACGCAATCCAAACATCAATATAAAAGATAAAACAAGAAACATTAATATAACTTTTAAGAAAATGGAATATAAAACAGCACTCTATGAATCTATATCTTCCTCGTTATAACAACAAAATCCAAGAGCTTTGATTGTCTTTCGCCCAAGACGCACTATCAGAAAGAAAAAAAAAAAAAAAACAAACATTAATGCGCTAATATGCGATGGCCATTTTGGGAACTCTCTATAGTTCCTAATTCACAACATAGCCTCTCCCTTTTAACTTAAGTCGAAAAAAAAAATAAAAAAACCTTTTTTTGAAGGCCATCCTAAGAAAAAGCAGATATATATAGTAGAAAAGTAATTAAGGATCTAACAAAGGCATTTACTTGGAGCTGGATAACCAGACAGACACTACTTAATGCAGATCATAATCCACAGTCCATTAAAACAACGTGCCAGGCCGCCACTAGGATTCCAAGTAATAGAGTTGATTACAGATTGCTTCAGACTAATGGATTTGTCGTTGGGGGTCCATAATTATTTATCATTCCAGTCCATGATCCCATGTTGGTCAAGTATCCGTTAGTGTGTTTCCCGGCATCAGAATATCCTTGGTCTTTCTGCCAGTTAAGGGACAAGATCTTGGGGTTGGGCTTCTCATCCATTGCACGTTGATTCTCATTTGCATGATAAGGAAGCATTATCCTCTGACAGGTGTCCATGAAAGTATCACCATTGCCATCAAGAGACATCCCATATGGAGAGCAAAGTCCATAGAGATTTGGTGCTAGCCCTTGACTCATATCCCCAAGTTCCCCAACCAAACCCATCTCAGCACTCCCCACAAAATCATAGTTCCTAGAGCTCCCAACTAGAGCTTCAAGCCTACTGTCCATGAAATCAATCGGCCTTGGATTTTCAAGCAGTGAATTGTATTTACTCTCCATGAAGTTAGTATTAGTACCATGATGAGTACCAAGGATGTTATTAAGGTCAGAAAGGTGCATTTCAGGAAATGAAAGGTGAAGATCAGTGGGATTAAGAAATGATGATGATGATGATCCAGGGTTGTTGTTGGCTGATTGATCAGTTGATTTTTTAGTTGAAACTTTCTTGTTCTTTCTGCAGCCTCCACCAACAGGAATGTTCCTCAGCGTCCCGCCCTTGGTCCAGTACCTCCTACAGGTCTTGCAAAAGTACCTTGGCTGGGAGAGGCTGTAATTGTTGTAGTAGCAAAATTTGGTGTGCGTGGATTCACACCTGGGGCACTTGAGAGCTTGCTCATGCTGGAGTCTTAACCTCCTTTCTATTAAGGGCCTTGAACATGCCAGCATATCCCCAGATGGGGATGAAGAATCCATTCCAGACTCCTCGTGAATTGTTTCCTAGACATGGAAAACAAGCAAGTAGTGGAAAAATGTGTCAGAATTGTCAATTCAAACCTCTAATTAATCTATAATGATAGCACAAGACATTCTTTGTCCTTTTCAGGCGGCAGATAATGCAATGACTAGATATTCCTCTATCATTTTTTCATGTCCAGCTAGATTGTTTGAATCCATAAATACTTATTTATACATTAATAGTATATATATATATATATATATCAAAGTAATACAACAATTTGGTAAATGAAACAAGAGAAGGAAATTCCCCGCAGTTTATTTATAGATAATTAATTAAGCTACCAAATGTATATATTTATATATATATATATCAATGTAATACAACAATTGGTAAATAAAACAAGAGAAGGAAATTCCCCGCAGTTTATTTATATACAATTAAGTTTCCAAATCTAGTTCAAAAAAAAACTAACAATTCTAGTAGCTAGTATAACGCAATGCACAAATTCACTGTAGATCGAACTTCAAATTCATCTGTATAAACTTTTTCTCGGCGCATTCTTCTTGCTGCAATTCTTTACTTTCATACTGCTCCAAACTTAATCTCAAATTTCATGCCATTATTACAAAGTTCAAACACAAATAATAATTCTTCTAGTTAACATTGTTTCATA
>JBBYHO010000018.1:3312615-3355037 GCA_038382025.1 Adansonia gregorii
AATATAATATAATATAATATAATATAATATAATATACATGTTAAGTTTATAAATCTATAAACTATAGATTAAAGATATCCTCCAATTTGGATTACTTTTCTTTGGGTTGTCACTGTAGACACCTAATTTCATCCGAATGCTTTTTTTCTGATAGTCTTAAATATCTGAGAATGAGAATTTAGTGGCTACCATAGTAGTGGTCAACTTCCTCTGGGCGGGTTGGGTATTTTCAAGACATTTATGGTCAAACTTATATGGTTGTACATGCACGTGACATAAAAATGCAGTTTCGAGAGTTGAAAAGAATAAATCTTGGATAAAAAGAATGAATATCTAAGAAAAAAACTAGTTTTTAAATATTTTCTTGATAAATTTTAAAATTTATTTTTGCAAATGATATCACGAAATTTTTTATTTTTTTAGAAAATTTTAAGATTTTTCGTAAAAATTGGCAAGTCAACCATCATATATTTTTATTGATACATGTATGGTATTTATGTTGATACTCACTCCAAAATATCTAAAATAGTCAAGAAAAATTCGTATTGACATTCCATACTATGAGGTGTCAAATTGTCAAATTTATTTATTAAATTTGAATTTTTTCAATACCATCAGTGTCATGCTTTTGAATTTTTAGTATATGCCTTATAATGAATCGGATTGGATGAGACATATAATTGTTAATAATTCAAATCAATCACTTTAGTTTGTGATTCAATATTTTTTTTTATGTTAGTGGTGTGATTGATAATCATGCAAAGATTAATTGATGGAGCACATGAAACACAATGGCCTTGCAAACTTAATAATAAGTAACGATGATGAGATCTTTATATATTAAAATTGCTTTCTAAAAATGCTTCTAGTCATCGTATTGTTGAGACAGGACATTGACAATACATAAAGATTGGTATATGCTAATTTCAAATCACAATCATTTCAGATTCAAATTTTTTCAAATTCATTTTTTGTTTATATTTTATCAAATCAAGTTTATATGAATTTGCATAAGTTTGAATTTAAGCTTTTCCAAAAAAAAATTTGAGTTTCTGCACTAACTTTGCTAATGTGTTTTGGCAATTTTTGACTCGGTTTCGGTTCATCTAATAGATTTACCACGCTTCTGATTAAGTGGACACTTGTAACATAATTTCAATCCTGGGTTTTGCAAATTGCAAAGGTTTTACTTGAAAATTTAGGCTAGCTGGATATGTTATACATTCCAATTGCGCATCAAAATTTGCATGATAGTACTATGCTTTAGTGTTTGATTTTCCCTTTTTATTCAATTTTTTAGGTTGTTATTTTTATTTTAAAATTTTTATTTCAAAAACAAAATATAAGATAACTTTTTATTTTTAAAATTTTTATCTTTGTTGATGTGCTATGGATCTACTTTTAATATAATAAGATATCTAATTTAAAGGTGTTCATGGATCCAGTTGGATCCTGGCTAAAAAAATTTTAAATTTTTTATTCAAGCCTATATTTGGCCCTGCCCACCCATATTATCCATTTCACTATTTATTAAAAATAAAAATAAAAAATAAAAAATAAAAAATAAAAAATAAAAAATAAAAAAATTATTTTTATATTAATAGTTATATATTTTATAATTAACTTTAGATAAAAATATTTTTTTATTTATTAAATATTGAATTGGGCCAGCCAATGTCGCAACACGGTATGGATACGTATCCTAATTCGCTTTACTTAAAAGGCGGGTGTACCCCTTCGTTCCTATATCTATCTATATATATCATTATTTTTTTATTTATTTTGTTTTATTTTCGGGGCCATATCATTATAATATTTTTTTTATTTTTTGAGTTTGGAGACTAGTTATCGAGATGAATCACTTACTCGACTTAATCTAAATAGTCGTTACAAAATGACTATTTATTACAAATTCACCACTAATTTATTTTACCTAGGTGAGATTGGTCACTCGTTGGAGTTTACATTCCTAAGGGTACCAAACCCATAAAACAAACTCTAAGATCTGCAACACACTAAATATCGTTTGAAAGGGTCTGGAAATCAATTACAATCACGAGTAAGGATTGATCATTCTCGTGATGCCTACAAATCGGTATCTAATTAATTACAAGTTAATTTAAATTTGGATTTTTATTCGGTTTCCATAGATGATATTTAATCATGACTCTCATTTATCAAAAGTTTTCATATTCCCAAATTTATTATTGCGTTAAAGAAAGTCAAGTTTTTAATTTTTTGAAAATCAAAATATCTTGCACACCATTCCAGAAAACCAAAAGAACATAAAGGTTTTTATCATTCTCTTTCGCACCTTACTAGAAAGCCAGATGAATATATAAGGCTTTAGAAATCAATATGTCTTTTGTACCCTGCTGGAAAGTCGAAGAAATACAAAATGTTTTATTTTACTAAAATTGAAAAAATCTTAATTTTCTTTTTTAAAAGGATATTTGTTATTAAAATAATCTGTAGAACCTCTTTCATATTCTGAAAAAAATTTTACGTACTATTTTAGCTTGGAGACATTGCCTTAATCTTTAGAAAGTTTCAATTTTATTAAAAATATTAATACTTATCCTAAGACTTGGTTTTGAATATATATACGAAACTAGACCCAAATGACTCGAATATGGTTCATAAGACCAAAATATCTTTTAGAGTACTTTCGGCATGAAAGTATCATAGTAACTCCAAAAGACTCGATTTTAATGCAAAATTACCAAAATACCTCTAAAATATACCTTCGATATGAAAGTATCTCGGTAACCCAAAAAGACTTGAAAATGATCATAAAAGATGACCCTAACCCTAATGCACATCTTTATCATGAACTAATCTGGGTGATTACATAAAACTTGATTTTAAAAAAATTACTAAGATCATAAAAGATTCGTTTGATGGATTTATGGGGGTTTTAATCTTGACTTCTTTCTAAACTTCTTTTGTTCTAAGATTTATGGTTTCAATAGGTTTTTCATGGGGTAAGTTTTGTTTTTCCTCTTGTTCAAATAACCTTAACAAATCCGATGGCTTAGGGCTTTCTTCAAAATCTTTTCAGACTTGATCTTGCTAATGTAGATCAGTTGCTCAAAATTGATTTTTGAAATCATAGTATGAATATTTATGTCATTTTCATTCAGGTACCTAAAAATATGGAAAAAGAACAATATAAGTAGAAAAATATGTATAGAAAAAGCTAAGTAAATGAGCTTAGACAAAAAGATAAAATGCATAATGTTTAGTCATTTTTATTAATAATACTTAAAAAAGGACACTAATACAAAGGATCTTATGATGCTCTTGGGCAGAAGCAACAGGTTTACTTCATAGGAATACTTTAAAATAGGACTTGAATAGCACAAGAATCTTGGTTTTAGTCTAAACACTTAGAACAAATCCTATAGGGCACATACTACTCTTATAGTCCATTGTTGATGCTCTCGGCACATCAATTGTGCCAAATGCCTTCTTTAAAATGATTATCACATTGTCAGAACAATTATCTCCTACCTGATTCAGATTAGTGCATTCTCCTAAATGGAAGCTCTCTTATAATGGTAAAATGACATGGATTTTCATCTCAGTTCTTGACCCAACAGACAAGCCATCATTTTTTTCATAATTCTTTTAAGCCTATTTTCTTTGTTGGTGTTTATTCAGCTTAAACCCTAAACCTTTCTTATCGATTTGGTTAACAACTTTTAAAACTCTATCAATTCCCTAAAAAAGTTTTTTTAAGTCTATTTCTAGTTCAAGCACCTTTATCGATAGTCAATTTAAGACCTATGTGGGTATTCTTCGATAAATGAGGCTCAATTATTGGCAAATCCTATTTAATATATGTGGCCTTGATGAATTCAAAGGACTGAAAGGAGGATTCTGGAACATCCTCATTGGGCTCGATGTAGGATATTAGTTAAGGTTGTAACAATAATCTCTTCTTCTTTTTCGATCATGATGACTTTATTTTAATCAAAACTCTAATTTTTGATGTAGTGACAACAGTACCACCGCTGCAAGGTGAAATCAAGGTCTCCGCAATAGGTAATTATATGATAGAGCAATGTCTATCATATGAAAGTCTACTTTATAAATGTATGGGCCTAGTTAAGGTGGAATGTTGATATTTCCCATGACCTCTCTGTAGTTCTATTGAATGCTTACATGACTGTATGACTATGCTTGATATGAGTCACCTTAATAAAGAGCTTGATCAAACAAGATAAGAGCATTACATTAAGGGCTTATTCATTATCGATTAGAAACTTTGGCTATATACTTCCTTTGCAGTAGGTAGTGATATGGATTTCTCATCATCATTGAAGAAGATGTAATTTCAGCAATGATATTGCTTATCGATTGATCTTACTTGCTGATTGGAATATCATGGAGCATATATGCTTTATTTAGAAATTTTAGAAGGCATTCCTACGTGCTTCAAAATTTAAGAGAAGTGAGACTGCTAATATTTTCACTACTTGTTTGTTCAATTGGTCAACGATGCTGTATTCATCGTGCTTGATAAACTTAAGAATTTTATAGCTTTATTCTCATTTATCGGCTCCTTGATAGCTATTGGATTTGATGCTTTGGTTACAATCTTTAATGTTTGAGTGATAGAGATAGTGTTTTTTCCTTAAGTTTTGTGTTCCGTTACAGCTAATGTGTAACATCTACTACTTTGAGAAATGCACATTAGTGGCTTACTGACAAAGCTCTCCAATGATTAGAGTGTTATTTTCATAGCTCTAAGTTACAGTCTTATTTTCTTTATAAGGAAGAGAGGATGGGAGCTAGATAATTATTTTTAGTGCAAGTTGAACGAGGATAATCTTAATGTCCACCTAGTTGGCTAGTAAAACTAATAGTGTAAAAAAGGCTTTTCCTAGCCTCATTTATGGATTGATAGATTGGCTTAAGTTTTTAGCTTACTCTTCATAAAATTCAATTTTTAAGCGATCCATCATCCTTTGGACCATTTCTAGGAAATCTTAACATTGTTGCAAAATGTATCTCCATCCATAGTAACAATGAAAGAGTTCAGTCATTTCTCTATTTAGACTTTTAATCTCTGATACTATCCTAGCTTTCACAAAAGCTTACCATGCCTTGCTCATTGGTGTTTTGACTTCCATAACACTCTTCTTGCCCTAATAAGTTTTTTCACTAATAACAGCGTTCACCCTTGGTTTTGCATGGTTGGGAAGTGGTTTAGCTCTAATTTTTGGTTTAGGCCCTTGTTTGACCTTGACCATGCCCTTTTCTAGCAAACTCTGTACCTTTCTTTTGAATAAGGTGCAATGTTCAATAAAATGGCCTCATGCCCTGACATGGTACTTATAATAAGCATTTTCATTGTACTATTTGGGATATGAAGGTGATCGCAGATTTATGAACACCAAGGTTACCAATTGGACTACTAATAATCAATAGTAGATCTCTTTGAAGGAATATAGGAATAGGTTGAAATGTTTTCTCTCATGGCATATGTGCTGGTTGTTAGAGGCTATAGTGTTGTATGTGTTATAAAGTTAAGCACCTTGAGCATTATTCTGGGTAGGGTTTGATGTAAAAGTTATCGTCAGGCTAAATCCCATAGAGTAAACTAGTTATGGCATTGGTAAGTAAGGCTTAAAGCCCGAATAGGCCATGTTAGGGAAGAACTTGCTCTGTGGTGGATAAGGACTTTGAGTGAACTTAGTTAGACTTTCACTGATAGTATTAACTTTCTTATCTTTGCCTTTAGTCTTAGTCTTTTTGTTCAAGCTAGATGACTCTTCACTGGATATCTTGCCAATTTTTATGGCATTATCAATCATCTCACTTGATATGCCTATGTTAATACAATTTGTTATGGCACTTCTTACTAGCTTCTCATTATAAAGAGCTTGTAGGATGTTAATAAACATGGTCATCATCTTTTTTTTAGTCAAAAGAAGGTGAACCTGAACAACTTTATCTTTTCATTTTGGCATACTACTTGAAGCTTTTAGTGGTTTTCTTCTCCATATTCATGAAAGAAAGGCGATCCAAGGCCTAATGAGACACGTGTTTATATTGATCTAGGAATCTGCAAGCTAGATCAACCTATGTTTGAATTGTAACCTTGTCAAGCTTTATATTCAAATGAGTAATTATCTCAGTTAGGCCATCTTGGAAGTAATGTATGAATAGCTTTTTATTCTTTTAATACCCTACCATCTTTGTACAATACATGCAAAGATGGATGGTGCGATCTGTAACCCTATTATACTTTCCAATATCTGACACTTTAAATTTATGTGGGATAACAAGATTAGTGACTAAACTGAGAGATTTAACATCTATGATCCTGAACTTATTGCTACTTTCCATAGCCCTGAGGCATTCTTCCAATAATTGATAGTTACGCATATCTTTGATGGTTTTAAAAGACTTTAGACTTTTTGCTTTTACTTAGTTTGCTTGCTCTTCAAGATCTGGGACTATAGGCTTTGCTAGTGAAGAACCAGCACTTTGATACCCATGTACCATATGAAGTGCGACTGTCAAACTTAGATAGATAAATGGTTAACTAATGCAATTAGTGTCGTCAAGGGTTGCTGTTTATGTTATGCCCCTTCATGAGCATTAGTGGCTTCAGTACCATCGTTGAGTTCACTTTCAGGATTAGCTGACCCTTTACCCATCTTAACAGTGCTTATTTACTCTTTATCTTTTAGGGCAATATGAGATAGCTTTGTTAGCTCTACTATTTAAGCTTGTAGTTCCTCGTTCTTCTTAAGTGTTTGTTTCTAAGACTTTCTATACTTGAGCTCATTTATTATGGGCTTAATAGTCATCTTTCATGGCTTTTTAATGGTTGTGAGTATTGTATTGGTGACATACAGTAGATTTTATGTTTTAAAGCACCTTGCATTTTAGATTTTTGCCAACCTAGACTTTTATGATGTGCCAAATTAGCTTCACCAATAGTGTTTTTCATTAAAGCAACCAAAATATTTTGATTACACATGATTTTATCTAAAAATATCTTGCACGATTACATTGTCAAATAATGTGTTCTAAGAAATACAACTATTTTTTGTGGTCTCCATTGGGTATGATATCTCATATCAAAAGCATGGCCACTTTGATCATGTCATTAGCCTGAAATTAGGCTATTTGAATCTACTCAGCGAGATGGTAATAGTGGTCTTGATAATTTTGACAAGCCTGATTAACCATCTATTACCATTTTTATTTTCGATACTCTGAGGCTCTCATTAGCTCTTCAATATGGTCTTGACAAGTTTGTAAGGATTATTCTAAGTCTTGAACTCTGAGTTCTAAAACTTCATTTTCAACCCTATCTGCTCTCAAAGTTTAGCACTTGAGCTTTAAGATGACTATTTCTTCTTTGGTAAGTTGATGCAACAGCACGAGTAATGAGCTACTCCTTTTTTATCTTGTTTTCTTCCTTCCAATGATTAATCGAGGGTAGAAGCTTCATCTCCCATTCAGTTGATGACTTGCCAATACATCAGTACTTGTTTGCTCTTTGAAGTGCCATATAGTTTTTCTTTTGACTTTTGAAATTCTTGACACAGTCTCTTTCTCTGACAACCTAGTTCACCTCACCATCCTAAAAGCAGAGGTCCATTTCTAACTAACTCTTTTCTTTCTTTGAACGAGTAATTTCTATGATAGAGGCTACTTTTCTTGTTTAAATTCTTATTTGAGTAACCCAATCTTTATAGGAGACTCGTCAACTAGGACTTGGGCTATCCCAACATTGAGTGATGGCAAGGTGTCATTGATGTTGTAAATCCTTGACTCGTCGTACTTAAAATCAAATTACTTCCTTTCCACTATCTTTTCATCTAGTAAACCTCCCTTCAAGCATGGAAAGTTACTTGAACTTTTGCCTTGTACTTGTCTTCACCATATCTAAAGTCCTAGTATTTAAGGTCTTGAAAGAATAAGTTGTATTGTCATCTTTGAAACTGTCACAAAACTAGGAGAGGCTTATAGCTAGTGCTTCACCATAATCTTATAAATGGCACACAACTATGATCTCTGAGTCCGTATGATTGAAGAGACATTTATGGGGCTTTCCATGTAACTTTTTTCCATTGGTATTTCAAAACTCTTTTACCCACTATTCTTTAGACTTATCTTGGAGCCATTCCTTTTAAAGCACCTTGGAGAGAAAGCTAAAATTAGGAAAGAAATTGTGCAACATTCTCCTTACTTCGATGCAAAAATGGCTAATGAGATAAATATGAAAAAACAATGCACATCTGATTAACCTATTTTCATTATTTTGTAGAAACTAAAGGCTTGAATAGTCTTGACAATAATGGGTTGATATTGCAGCATAATTAGAAGAAGAAATTTGCTACTACGACCTTTACATAGCCCAAATGTTTTTGGGAATATGACCAACCTGTATATTGCTAGAGCATAGATATCCCAAACTTTCTTGGCATTAGTGATACTCACCATTGCTTCCTTCAAACGAGCCTAAGAAATGCATTTGCTATTCTTTTTCCTTTGCATGGTTCTCGATCTATGGCTATATGGCTCCGAGGATCGATGCTAATCTTTTTTTGGAAAGTGAAAGCTACAACACTTTGTAGTATATCCTATTGGACTTAGCCTTCTCAATATTGAGCAATGCTATGTACTTATTAATGGTGGGGACCAAACTCTCCTAATTTAAGGTGAAGCATTGACATGCTAGGTTCTAGAACAATGAGGCTACCTGTAACAAATCAAAATCTAACCAAACTTGGCTGTATCTCTATATCTTTTCATGAATAACTCCCTTTCTGTGTTATCCTAACTAGCTCGTATGTGTTTCAACTCTCGATAATCATTTTGTCGATACCCAAATTAACCCTTTCATATATTGATAAGACATAACTAGACTTAAAGATATCCTTATCTTTACACTATTGACATTCTGACCATGCTCTAACCTTTTCAAAAGGCTTGAGAATGGAGACAGACTATTGATCCATGATAGACATCCCTTGTTGAGCATTAAACTTTTAATCAATTGTCCCATGATGATGATTATGATGACATAATGCATGCAATAATCAATGAATAGCAAGGAAATGGGTTAGTGACAAAAAAGTGATGATAAACAAGAATGAAGAATGAAATAATTGAAGCAAAGATGAATTAGTGAAATTACTTCAAAAATAAGTGACACGATGCTGAGGGCCAGACATAACTGAAGACACCCTATTTTATCTGAGCCAATAGTTAAGGCATCAGAGGTTATTATTTAAGGTATCATTAGAATCATTTAGATGAGCATGATTTTTTCTCTATCACTCCTGGCTTAAATAAAAGGTTCAAAGAGTCCAAGATGCATAAATTTCATAATTTTGCATGAATGTATCAATAAATAGCTTTTATGTATTGATACAAGGCCCTATGTCATCAAAACTCAAACATTGGTTGTATCGATACAAATGGGGCTTGTATTGATTTGCTTAATGTATTGATACATTGGTCAAATGTGTTGATACAAGGCTCGAAAATAGCTCAAATTTGATTTTTGGACAAAATATATCAATACATAAGTAATTGTATTGATGCATCCTAGCAATGTATCAATACATCTTTCATTGTATCGATATGTTCTGGGTTTTTTGCCCAAATATATTGATACAATATGCAATGTCTTGATAATCTAGGCAAAATTTCCTAGTTTATTATGTTTTTTAGCCTTTGCACCATTGATCTTAAAATCTAACTTCACCACATTTTTGGCACAAAAAATCATCAAACTTTATACCAACAGCATTAGGCTTATGATTGGTTTTAACAAATTTTTAAAGCCTAAAATCACTCAAAATGGGACATTTTCTTGGATTGCATGGTTTGTTTAGGGGCATGCTTGGTAGTTCTCCATGTTGTAGACCTCTTCAGCCACCTTGATCTACTATTTTCCATGTTAATACCAATGGAAAAAAAGATAGTTGAGCATAGTACTTGGAGTTGTCACCTAGTATATGAAGAAAAATCCCATAATGCCCTTCCTTTTGGCTCATAAACATTGGTTGAACAAACTTCATATAAAGTAGATAATTTTGGCTCAACAAAAAGACTAACAATAAACTTGGTAGACACTCTTCAAACACTCAAGAAAAACACTAAGCACTATTACATTGAAAACACTCTTATTCTTGTAGCTTTCCTTTCTTTCCTCAGAAAAACATGCAAAAGCCTTATTTCCTTCCTTTCACCCTCCAAAACTCTCATCTATTTAGACTATAACCAAAAGCTTTTCTTTTTTCATCTTTTTCTTGCTAACCAATTGTAAAGAGAAGGAAGAAACTAAGCTTAAAGTTGCTGCTCTAAGTAGAGGTGAAAGTTCAAAGTTTTTTAGTATATTTTCTCTACCTTCTCCATTTATTTTCTCGTTATAACATTTGTATCCCTTAATGGGCCATTCATGGTGCCATGACCATCTTGGGACTCTTGTGCACTATTATGGCCTTGGTTATGGTAGTTTTAGGACCTTGATGATTTTTTGTTACGCTTTGGAGTTGGTTAAGTGACCAAACATGCTTTTCTTCATTTTTACCATTAAATAACCTTTATTCATGCATTTTTGAGATGTTCTATTCATCTTCACATGCTCAACTCATACTTCAATGGCCAACCCATTTTACACTATCCATATTCCTACATTTTTTTTAGTTCAATAGGTCTTACAAGATAAAAATGCTATCTTGAAAATTCTAGCATGCCTTCTTTTGGTTACACATGTTCATATCATCATCATGGCATGATTCTAGATGTCATTTTTAAAGCTGGCATTCTCATGCATGTTATTAGTTATCACCTTGTATTTTGGCCATTTTTTCCATGTCAAAATTCATCTTTGTTTGTTTGAATATGCTGTCCATGTTCATTTTCATACATGTTATATCTTGTTCATAACATTTCTGCCAAAATGCTTCCTTGTTTGTTGTAAAAAATCTGATTTTTAACCAAAACCCCCTCAAGTTAGGTCTAGTTACCTCTAATAAATGGAGACTAGCATGGATTTAATGTTTTCACTAAATTGGTTCTCTAATCTTAGGGATAAATCAAGCTATGTAGCCCTGGATTCATGGTTAAATAAGTGCAAAAATGCTGTTTTTCAAAAGAAAAATAACCCATTTATTTGTTAAAAATGTTAAGCCTTAATCTTGAGTTTAACACCCTTGTTTGTGGCATCGTCAATGGGTTGTTTCATTGTCCCAAAGTACTTAGGGATTGTAGATTAATTTGTGAGGAAATGTTACCCTTTTCTCTATGCTATGGATGTTCGGATGTCCATGGCTCAAGTTTGATCTCAAGAAATCCAAAAAAACATAAATTCCCCATATTTCCCTCTATTAGTATTGCAGCTTAAATTTGAAAAAAAAAAACATTTCCTAGAGTTAAAACATCTTTATGGAATTTTTTTGATTTTTCCCCTCAAAGTTCATCAAATTACCTTTCCAACAGTACCTTGCTTGCCCCTGGATCATTCTGGATGATGGAGTTATGATTTTTCAAACCTTTACTGTCCAAAACCCTTGAAACCAGCGAATTGCATTCTATTTGAACCATGTTGGCTAACCTGAATTTTTTTTGGATTTTTGAAATATTTTTCATAAAAAGTTCATGAATTTTTCTTTCTAGAAAGCTATCATTTATGGTTTAACAATCTCAAACGAGTCTAAAATGATTTTTCAAAGTCCACTATGCCTTTTCCCCTGTACATGCTGCAAGAGCTAAAAGAAACCTAACTTCAAAAATTAATTTTGCTTAGAAAGTGATTTTCAAGATTTTAAAATTTTTTTTACATCAATCCTCATCAAGTTAACTTTGCAATGATACCTTTTTCACCCCTAAAGCCTTCGGATGAACCTCGAATGAATTTGAGAATGTAGATAGCATGATGCTATCCCTACTTTTTGGAATTAAAAGTAACCCAATTTCCTCAATCACTTTTCTCGAGACCTTCGAATGTCTTGAAATGCCTGATTGATTCCCCATGGAGTTGTACACTATAACGTAAGCCCCTTAGGCTCAAATTAAGGCTAAAATAAAAGGATAATTTTATTCAAGTTCTCAGTTTCTTATTTTAAAAATAATTTTTTGCCAAAATTTTCCTTTTCTCTACATATATCTAAAATTTTCACCAATGGGGATACTCTTACTCCCCCTTCTGAAGGGATACCTTAACCTTTCTTTTTACTCACAAAGCAGGCTTTTCTTTTCTTAAGCATCTTTCGGTCTTTTACTTAAAATCTTAAAAAACATATCTAAAATTTTCACTATTAGGGATACTCCAACCTCACTTTTAACTCTAAGAATCATAATCTTCTCTCTCCAAGAGGTTCTTCAGTCTTTTAATCGATAACCTTTTTAAACATATCAAAATCTTTATCGTTGGGCATACTCTAACACATCTCAAATTGTCATCATGGTTATTCCTCAATAATTGAAGACAATTATAGGATAGATTCTAGTTATCCCTTCTTTTCATGCCTTTTTATGTGTTTTTTTTATGCAATATTATTATATTCTTTTTTGTCTTACATTTCTCTTTTGTGATATCCCTTTTGCATTCGTGTTTCCAAATTATTTTAAAAAATTAAATGTTCTATGTCGATATCTCTCTGGTGCCTAACACAGAATATTTAAATTTTTAAAATTAAATTCAAAAATTATTTTAATAGAAAATCTTATGTTTCTCGCACCTTTGGGGTGCATAGTGGATTAGAATTTTTTTCAAAACTTAGGTCATGAATTTTTACAAAAATTCATGAATTTTAAAGGGATTATATTGAAATAGACACCTTATTTTGTCCAAGCCAACTTTTGGCATGCCAAAACTTAATTAAAAGATAATAGAATTAGAAAATAAAAATAAAATGGGGATGATTGTCAGGTGTCGTGTTGGTGGGCACTATTAGGTGACACAGTGCCAGATAAATTTTTTTTTAGAAGGTCTAAAATGCTTATGGGCCGTATTAAAGAAAAATGTAAAATGAGGCATCAAAAGCCACTTTTCATGGTGCTACCAGAGTCATTTGGATGTATACATGGATCAATTTCCCATCATTTATGACCAAGGTGAGGTCACTCAGGAAGCGATAGGTACATGGAAGTTATATTGATGCATAAGTATTGACATAAACCTTTGCGTCACCAAAAACTTGAATTTTCACATGTGGTACCCACACAAGGGGGTTTGGTATCGATACCTAGGGTGTGGTATCCATACATAGCATGTTTGTATCGATACAGACCTTAGTAGTAGCTAAAGTTATGATTATTGAAAAAATGTATTGATACACAAGCATGAGTATTGATACAAATCCATGGAGTATCGATACAGGCCTTTGCGTCTTGGGAATGGAATAATTTTTGCTCTTAGTATCGATACACACCTTATTATATCAATACTCATGGGTAAAATTTACGTTGTGCATCGATACAATATGTTTTGTATCGATGCACCAAGGCATTGTTGCCTCGTTCTGACTATTTTTCAGCCTTTCAAAATCTAATTCAAACATGTTTTTTACACCAAGAAACTCTAATAATTCATTGTAGACCTTAACTTTGGACCTATGAGTGGATTTAAACAAAATTTTAGAGCTTAAATGGCCAATGACAGTGGTCACTTTCATGAAAATATGGTTGTAAGAGGGCATGCTAGACATATCTCCAGCTCTTAGCTTTTACAACCTTTTTAGCTATTGCTCTGCATGCTAAAACTAATGTAAAGAAGGTCAGCTGAGCATAGTGGCCAGAGATGCCCCCTAATGTATGAATGAAAAATAAAAAATACCCTTGCCTTCTCTCTTAAAAGCATTGGCTAAACCTTGAGTTTAAAAGAAGCAAAGTTGGCTTAGCAAAAGGACTTCTTCCAACCATTCCCAGGAATCCCCTAACAATCTCTAGTCCTAAACACTCTCGTAAAAAACTGTTCTATTGCCTTTCACCCTTAACCTTCTTCCATTCTCGTAGTTCCCCCAAACCACCTCCAAAAAACCTCTAAAAACTTAACCTTTTACACATTTCCATTCTTAAAACACCTTACAATCAGCTATACTTCCTTTCATCATTGTATTGCTAAATAATAGCAAAGAGAAGGAAAGGACTGAGTTGAAAGTCACTGCTTTAGGAAGGGAGAAAAGATCTAGCTTTTTTGGTATATTTTCAACCTTGTTCTATACATTTTTTTTGTTTTTTCATCCGCATCATTTTAGTGAGCTATTTATGCTGCCTGGACCATCCTAGGACTCCCATGCAATATTGTTGCATTGGTTATGGTAGTCTTAGGATCTTGATGACCCTCTTGAAACCTCAATGTTGTTTAGATATGTAAACGTGCCATGCTTCATTTTCATCATTATCATAGCCTTTGTTCATCCTTTTCTTACCATGTTCCTTTCGTATTAACATATTCATTTCATATTTAAATGTTCATAACATGCATTAAGTATGTTCATGGATTTTCTTGTATTTTAAAGAGTCTAAAGTCATAAAAATATTGTCTTGACAACTTTAGCATGTTTTCCTCTGCTTAAGCATGTTCACCCCATTTCCATGCATTTTATTTGTTATCTTCTTACATTTTGTCCTTCCATTTCCATGTCCAAATGTCACCTTTGTGTGTTTGCATGTTTAGTTCCTATTTATCTTTGTGCATGTTGTGTTGTGTTCACGTCATTCATGTTAAGATGCATGCTTGTTTGCTAAAAATATGATTTTTGAAAGAAATCCCTAAGTTAAGTTCATGCTACCTTAAATACATAGAGATTAACAATGATTTAAGGTCTTATCATATTGGTCTTCCAATCTTCGACATACATTAAATATTTCAGATTTGGATTCATGGTAAAATGAGTTTAAAGATGTTTTTCAAACAAAATTCCTTTTAGTAGACTATATATACTAAGCCTTGATCTTGAGTTTTAGCACCTCTATGATGGCATGGTCAATGGGTTGTTTCATCATCCCAAACCATTCTGGGATTATGGAATGTGTTCGTGATGCCCATGTTACTCAATTCCCTATGTGGTGGACATGCGGACGTCTTCAACTCAAATTCGACCCCCTAAGAAAATAGAAAAATCAAATAGTCCCCTGTTTTTGCTCTGGCAACACTATGGTCTGAGTTTGAGAAACTATTTTTAAATCATAAATGATTTCTTTTGAATTTTTTGATATTTGTTCCTTAAAGGGCATAAAAATACCATTCCAATAGTGTATTATTGAGATCATTCTGGATGAAAGAAATAGGATTTCTTAAACCTTTACTATTTGAAACCCTTAGAATCAGCGATTAGTTTTCTGTTTGGTCATTTTGGCCCACCAAATGATTTTTTTAAGTTCTTGAATATTTTTCACAAAAATTTTGCAAAATTCTCTTTCCAAAAAGGTACTGTTTATGATTTATCGATCTTGAATGAACCTAAAATGGTTTTTCAAAGTTCAATGCATTTTTTCCCTATATACACTGCCAGTGTTAAGATAGACCTAAATTCAAAAATTGCCTTGAAAGTGATTTCCTATGATTTTTGGAATATTTTTAAATTAAACCTCATTGAGTCAGCTTTCCAATGGTACCTCATTCACTATCTAAAGCCTTGCCATTAACCTGAAATAAATTCAGAAAGGGAGGTGACATGATGTTGCCCCTTATTTTTAAACCAATTTTCGAATCTTCTTTATAGTGACATTTGAATATCTCAAAATGCATCCACTTGATTCCCCTACAACATACAAGCCCTTTAGACTCGGATCAAGGCTTAAGACATAATAATATTTTACACAAATATTCAATTTTTTTATTTTCAAAATCTTTTGTTTTTAAAATAACTTTTCTTTCAAAACATCAAAAGTCTGCATCTTTGGGGATACTTTAATGCCACTACTCTGAAAGGGATACTCCAAACTTACTTTTCACTAAAAGACTTGAATTTTCTCTCTCGAATTTATTCGAGATTTGTAATTATTTTCTTAAATCATCAAAATTTTTCATCTTTGGGGATACTTTAACCTTACTACTTTAAAGGACTACTCGAACCCCATTTTTCATTAAAAACTCAAATTCTCTCTTTATTGAAAATTATTATCATGACTTTATCTTTGGGGACATTTTAACCTCACCTCTCTGAAGGGATATTCTAGCCCCACTTTTACCTCAAAAAATCTAAAAATTTTCTTTCTTTCAGATGCCCGAGATTAGTTTAACTAAAACCTTTTTTTGTCCCTCAAATTATCTTCAAATCTAAACCCGTCTTTAAATTGTCATCCTTATTATTCTTTAGTAATTGAAGACAGGTATGAGATACATTTTGATTGTCTCTCCTTTTTACGTTCTTTAGTTTGTGATTTTTTGTTTATGATATTATTATTTTCCTTTTCATCTTACTAACATGTTTCCCTTTTGTAAGGACTTTTGTGCATTCATGTTTTAAAAAAATCATTTTCTAAAACTTGCAAATTGATATTCCATGTTGGTATTCTCCAGTACTTGACATAAAATATCTAAAATATCTAAAATTTAATTTGAAACTTAATCTCACTAAAAATCCCTATGTTCCCCACACCTCCGAGGCATATAGGTGATTCAAATTTCCTTTAAATCCTAGATCTACAATTTACAAAATTTCATGAATTGAAAGGGACTATATCTAAATAATTACCAAATAAAACTGTCTAAGCCAAAGCTAAAGCAAGACATAATTAGTAAGTATCAATTTCGGGCATCGTAGGGGTGCTAATTCTTCCCCATGCGTAACCAACTTTCAAACCCAACCAATGAATCTTTAGACTTTGTAGAACTTGAAATCGATGTTTTGAGTTCTATAACTGAGAATATTATTTTCAGGAGGCATCTAATCTTGTCTAGCTTGAAAAGATCAGAGGGGACTTTAAGTTTATGGCCACTTCATGGTGGCCATCTGAGACTAGTTAGACAAGCGATTCACCTAGCGATCTCTCTCCCTTTTATATTGCTATGCCGAATATCATGGGATAACTTAAGGCTCTATCACCACCATTATTGTACATTTTTAAGTCGAGCATGCTAAGCCCTTTAGATAGTTTAAAGTTTTAAAGCAGGCACATGGTGACATAATTAATTAAACAAAAACCAAAATAAGATATGGTTAACGAGTATCGATTTTGAGCGTCATAAGAGTGCTAATCTTTCCCCATGCATAACCTTGAACCCAACCAACGAATCTATAGACCTCGCAGACCTAAAAATCAATGTTTTAAATTTCATAACTCAAAATATTATCTTTAGTAAGCATCTTGTCATGCCTAACCCAAAATGAGTAGTGGTGACTACATATCTTCAGCCACTTTGTGGTGGCTATTCAAGGCCAATTAGGTTAGTGATTCGTTCGATGCTTTTTCCTATCATTACCATCTCATTGTGCCTAATCAAATTCTGATCAAGAATCCTGCTAAATTCTAATTCTTTTTTAAGTCACGCATATTACCATCTGAATGACTCGGGTGGGTGTTGTGCCTAGGTAGATGCACACTGCCGATAGTTTGGTGACTTTATTAGGGACAAATTAAAAAGTTAAGCCATTAACTAGCCCTGTTTGATTGGGTTCTTGATTTTTTTTTATTTCCATCATTATTTAGCTATAGTCCTTTTTTTATCTTTATCTTTTGAGCTTTACCTTTCATGGTTTTTTTTATTGTGATTGTTAGGGACTACTTTGTTCTTGAATAGATATCGATTTGAAAAAGTATGGTAATATGGGAGTGAAATAAAAGGTTTGATTGTTTCCCTGACACACACTTTGCATTTGCACTTGTATTAGATTCCTACCAAACTCCATGGTAAGGTTAGTGCTTAACTATTTGAAAGAAGTAAGCTATCTTTTGTAAGTACTCCTCTACATAGGCATAGCAAAATCTTCCAAGATGTAATTTACCTATATGTCTTTTATGAGTAACCTTTCACATTTGTATAGGGAAATACCTCTAATAGATCGAGCCCATTCCACTAAGCTTATGATGGGCCTAAGTTTGGGGTGCCTCAGCTTTCCTTATTGCATAGAGAAGTGATTCAGATATCAATTTAGACATCAACTCAAACCTATATAGTGAGCCCAACAAACCAAACTATGTCAAGTCATACTGGAGTGTTGCTAGAATAACCTAAAAAATAGGGTCACTCAAGGGAACACTTCTTACCTTTGCTCTTAGCACCATGGTTACATAGGCAATGAAGACAAATATTGTCAATTGTATTTGTCATTTTATTTCATGTTTTTTTACTAGGGCACGCTTTTATGCTGTCTGATCAATGACTAACCTTCTTAAATAAGTGGAAAGCGAATACTATCACATATAATGCCCCACTCATCCTAAAAGAGTTACATCTCATCTAAGCTAGCTAGTATGTTGTCTAAACGGTGGCTTGATGCGTTTTCACAATAGATGGTAACAAGTGAGCATTGTCGCCTAGTTGGTCAATTTTTGCCCCTGAGAGGTATTGGATCACCTCATTAAGGGTATTTTTTAACTGGAACATGCCGTTATGCCATTCATTTATTCATAGTTGTCATATCATTTATAAGCTAACCCTTTTCAATAAGTAGGTGGTGATAAGCGAATATCGTCGCCTATAATGTCTTATCTTATCCTAAAAGACTTACATTTGATCTAAGCTAGCTATTATGCTGTCCAAACGATGGCTTAATGCGTACTTACCATATATGGTAATGAACTAGCGTTGCTGCCTAGTCAATCAATTTTTGTCCTTGAGAGGTATTAGATCACCTCATTAAGGATGATTTTTTAACTAAAACATGTTGTTATGCCATTCATTTATTCATAATTGTCATATCGCCCATAGATATAGTTCCACCTATTGTTAAGGCAATTTTTGTGATGCATTATTATTGTTATTCTTTTATCCTTTCTTGTGTCTTTATATTTATATGGTAACTAACTTATTTCACTTTTACTTTTTTGTTTGATGCATGCATAATTTCATTATAATCATCATCATTATGGGACAATTAGCAGATGGTTCAGTGTTCAGCAGAAGGTATCTATCATGGACTAATGACCCATTTCCATCTTTATACCTTTTGAAGAAGTCAGAATATGGTCCAAAGATTGTCAGCATAAAGATGGAGATGTTTTTAGGCCCAGCTACATCTCGATAATGCATGAAAGGGTTAAATTGGGTTCTGGCAAAACAACTATCGAAAGTTGAAACAAATTTATGCTAGTTAGTATAACACCAAAAGAGAGTCATTTACGAAGATATATAGAGATATAGCCTTTATGCTTTAAGCCCAGTTAGCATCTCCATATTGCGAGTAGCTATACAGTTTTAAAATTTGATGTATTGGTGCTTCACTTTCAATCGCAAAGATTTAGTCCCCATAGTTGATGAATATGCCATGTTACATGATATTGAGGGGGCTAAGCCTGATAGAGTATAAGGCATTGCAACTTTCAACTTTCAAGAAAAGATTAGCTTAGATTCTTGAGGCAATGGAGTCATGGATTGAGAGTTATATCAAGATAAAGAGGAACAACAAGTGCATTTCATGGGCCAGTGTAAAGGAATCAATGGTGAATACTGCTGATGTTTGAAAAATTCAAGATGTCTATGCTCTGGTGATATATGGTCTGGTCATATTTTCAAAAATATTAAGCTATGTTGAAAGAGCAAAAGTAGATGCCTTTTCCTGATTATGTCGTAAGAAAAGAAGGATGGGTCGATTTATCACATGTGCACCACTTCTTCATATTTAGCTCGTTAATCACTTTCGCATTAAAGAAAAAAGAATGTTGTTCAGTTTATTTTCTAACTTCAACCTTATCTTCAATGTCCTTAGAAAGGAATGGACCTAAAACAAGATCGAGGAATAGTGGATCAAGAAATTTTGGAATCTCAAAGAAGAAGAGGTCATATGGAAGGCTTCATGGTTTTCCTTTTAGTTGATCATATATAGATACAAAAATTTTATTGTGTGCCACTTATGGGATTATAGGGAACCACTAGCTATGCACTTTTCCTAGTTCTGCAATAATTTCAATGTTTGCAATACATCCAATTCTTTCAAAACAATGAGCACTGGAACTTCGAGTATGATGAAGCTGATAACAAGTCAAAAGCCTAGTCAATTGTCCATGCTTGAAGAGATGTTCACTGCATGGAGAGATATAGGAGAGGTAATAGTGTGAATCTAGGATATAATGAGTGGAGGCCCCGTAATGTTAATGATGCTTTACCATTACTTGATGAAGGGACAATTTAAAGCCTACTAGGTGAGGCTCCCTTCGAGATTGAGCTACTTAAGAGGGAATTCAAACAAAAAAAATAGTTTTTGCCAAAAAAATGGCTTAATTGAAAAAAAGAAAAGACTCAGTTACAGATGAACCTCTATCTTCAGGGTAGAGAAATGAATCGAGTTGTCAAAGAGAGAAACAATCTCAAAGAGGATCTTGATTGCTTGACCAAAGATTATGTGGCACTCCAAAAAATAAATAACCACCGGTGCATTGGTAAATCATCAATTGAGTGGGAGGTGGAGTTAACAGCCCTTAATCAGGAGTTAAACCATTAGAAAAAATAGGCTAAGTTTAACGACAAAAAGCTTATTAGAGCTCAAGTTCTCGCGTTGACCTTCTAAAGGAAAACTAAATGTCTTAAAGGCCTACGTACAAGATTTAAGGACTGATCAAGTTGAGAAGGAGACTTTAATGCTCAAGATTCATGATTTAGAGCATTCTTTGCAAGCTCACTAAGCCTAGGTTGATGAATCCATAAGAGCTCCAAATGGTAGGAGCAAGTATGGCTACAAATGGTTGATCAGGCATGCTATAATTATCAAGATCACTATTGCCATTTCATTAGTGGATTTAAGTGCCCTAGTTGAGGCTGAGGGAATGATATATATGTTAGGTCCTTGATACGAGATATCTAACCCATTAAAGCTCGTGAGCAAGAATTGTTATGTCTCTTGGAACATGTAATTAGGCAATGAAACTATGTCAGGCATTTCCAAACATAATCATATGTAATTAGGGTATTTTGTTGCTTTAATGAAAGATACTATTGGTAAAACTGTTTCACAATCTAATTGTCCCTGTTGTATTTGCATAACTAGCCTAATTCTTTATTTGCTTTGTCCATTTATTCATTTCAATGGTCATTTACTACCATAATTGATACTCACCATCATTTCATCAAACATGCTCATGGCACATCATAAAAGTCTAATCTGGCTAAACCAATAAAGTGCAAGCTGTTTTAAAACATGAAATCCATTGCTCATCACTGATATAACACTTGTAGATGCTAAAGGGCAATGAAAAATAACCAAGGAGCCTGTATCAAACAATTAGAACTCATATATAGGGAATCTTAAGAGCAGTCACTCCATAAGAATAAAGAACTCCAAGCTTAGATTATGGAATTAACTAAGCTATTATCTAAGGTTTTGAAAGACTAAAAGAATGAAGCATTGTTAATGCAAGTAAAGGAACCAACAATCTCTACCAAAGGCATTACATCAATAGCATCCTCTAGCAGGGATGATGATATTAGCTCAACCATTCATTTACATTAACATACAAGGGCATATCGTCTGGTTCAAGGATTTTAAGGTGTTAACTTTTCACTATCAAGACCTATAGTCCCAGATCTTGATGAAAATGTGGAGCAAGAAAAAGCAAAGAGATCTTCTGAAATTGATAAAAACCTAAAAAATTATCGATCACTGGAAAAATGCCTCAAGGCAATCAAAGGAAATGATAAATTTAAGGTTATAGACACAAATATTTGGGCTTAATCTCCAATCTCGTCATCCCACCTAAGTTTAAGGTGCCAAACTTTGAAAAGTACAATGAAACTACATATCCCATTGCCCACCTTCACATGTATTACTGCAACATGGCTAGATATGAGGAGAATGAAAAGTTGTTAATCCATTGCTTTTAGGATAGCCTAATGAGGGTCACCATCTGTTGGTATATAAGGCTTGATCATGTTAGAATTCAAACATAGGCAAACTTAGCTTGCGTTTTCCTAGAACAATATAAACATGTATTTAAGTAAGCTCCAGATCATCTTTCCCTCATAAATATGGAGAAGAAGACCTTTAAAAGTTTGAAACAATATCCTCAAAAAATTAAAAAAAAAGTCATTCAAGCTCACTTTTCCCTAATCGAGAAAGAAATGATGGTCATGTTCATTAATAACTTGCAAACTCTCTACTATGACCAATTGGTAGAAAATGCCAAAAAGAACTTTACTAATATGGTTATAATGGCCAAAATGATCGATAATGCTATAAAAAATAGAAACATATTCGGTGGGGAGTCATCTAGCTTGAGCAAAAAGAAAACTTTGACTAAAGGTAAAAAAAGAGGCGAATGCTATCAACAAGAGCTTGGCTAAGTTTCCTCAAAGTCATTACCAAGCACAGAGTGTATACTTCTCCAATATGGCATATCCGAGTTCCAATTCTTACTCACCAATGCCACAACTAGCCTATTCTATTAAGTCTACCCCTACAATGAGCTTCGCATAGAATCTTATTTATGGACACCCTATTTTATCTTGCTAACATTTAAGGTATTAAAAGTCATCATTTAAGTTAGAAGAGGCGTGGGTCAATTTTCCACCATCTTCAATCAAGATAAGGGTTTTGAAAATTCAAAGCTGAGGAAAGTCCATATTTTTGTATGTATGTCTCGATACATGGGTGCGAGGTATTGATACAAGGCTCTATGTTATTTAAATTTCAAAATCTTTCTAGTTATATCAATACCAAAGGGCATGGTATCGATACTTCAAAAGTGGTATCTATATGAGGGGTGTTTATATTGATATAAAGTTATGTCGTAGCTAAAATCGTGATTTTTGGCTAACGAGTATCGATATAGGAATGCATGTATCAATATGAAAAGCTAGGTATCAATACTAGCTTATTGGTATCGATACACAATCTTTGTATCGATACTAGCTTTAAAATATCGATACATTCTGGGTTTTTTGCTCAATGTATCGATACATAAGGCTATTTTTGACCTCATTTGAGACATTTTTCTCCTTTCACATCATGACTCCAAAGTTTAAATTTGTTCATGAAATTGGCCTAAAAAATCATCAAATATTGTGCATGACTTCACATAAATCACGTGGATTTCATTTTTAGGTTTTAAACATTGGATTGAAATATTTTAGAAAAGTCCATTGAACTTGCCATTAGGGTATTTCATGACAAAATATAATTTAATGCAGGATAAAGTTTTGATTACTTATTTGATCTGCTCATGCATGGTTTTCTTTGGTTGCAAAAATGAAGATTAACAAATCAAATGTTGGAAAGTATCATATTCGTACAATGAGTAATCATATTGTACATGCCAAAAATCTTATATACCCTCTTTGCTAGGTCATCTTAGTGACTAAAATCATTCCCCATAGAAGCCAACTTTCTTAGTCAGCTAGGAATATTTACAAGAGTTATAAAAAAAACTCAAGCTCTCTTTAAAATTCTATTCCCGTATCTCCCTTTCCATTTTCAAAAATGCTTCCTAAACCTCTCATTTGCCTCATTTTTACCTTAAAAATGATCCTCCATAGCCACCATACCAAAAGCTTTTTCTTTTCATTCCTCTTTCGCAAATCCATAGTAAAGAAAAGGAAAAACATGAGCTAAAAGTTGTTGGATTGCTATTTAAGGATATAACTAGGAGTTTAAGCTTCCATTAGGATATATTTTTGTATCTTTTCTTCTTTTCATTTTCTATTTTTCTTCATCATCATTATCTTAGTGAACTTTTATGCTTCCATAACCTATTAAGGCTTTCATGCATTATTATTGCTTTGTTTGTGATAGCTTTAGGATTTTGATGACTTTTTTGGTGCTTCAATGGTGTTTTGATGAACTAGAATGCCATATTTCTTGTTGACGTTAAAATATCCCCTGTACACGCATTCTTGCTATGTTTTTCTTCATCTTAACATGCTCATTTCATCTGTGAATCCTCAACTTAGCATATTTTGATTGACCATACTTTTGGATGCATTTTCACTATGATTTCCTTGTTGAAGTCTATAGATCGTTTGTTGTCTTAAGTAGTTGTTCATGTTTGATATCTTCACTTAGTTTAATGCACCATATGTTTGTTGAAATGCCTCTATGATGCTTATAAAAATCTATTTAAAAAACTCTAAGTCTATACTAACCTCAATCAATGAAGATTAACATAGATTCAATGTTTTCAAAATATTGGTTCTCCTATCTTGGGGATATATAAAACAAATGTTTGGAATCATGGCTTTATGAAGCCAAATAGATTTTGTTTTTAATCCAAAATTAAGCATGCTTTCAAGTGTCCAGTTTAAGCCTTGTTTTCATCCTTTCATGACTGTTGGCTTAGATAATGGACAGGTCGACAACCTTTTCTACAAAGTTAGATTGGTCTGTTACTTCACTGCCATGGACCCCAATGATTGGAAACTTGTATGTCCGACACCTTGACACCTGACCGTAAAGCCTTAACCCGAATAAACCCCTATTTCAGTACTAGTAACACAATGATCATTATTTGAAAAATTATTTTCATCTTGAAAGGCTTTGAATTTCTTCACAATGATACCTTATTTGCCTCTGAATCATTTTGGATGTGAAAGTTACGATTTTTCAAACCTTTACTGCTCGAAACCCTTAGAATAAGAGATTCATTTTCTATTTAGGTGATTCTACCCTATTAGATGATTTCTTTTTTTTTTTTACTTTTTGAATTTTTTCTTAAAAATTTCATAAAATCCACTATCCAAAAAGGTATTGTTTTGATTAGATTCTAGGTAATCTTTTAAAGTTCACAGCCATTTTTTCCTACATTTGCCATCAGGGTGGACTAAGACCTGATTTCAAAAATTAATTTCGCCTAGAAAGCAATGTTATAGGATTTTTGGAATACTTTCATATCAATCCTTATTGAGTTACCTTTCCAAAAGTGTCTTGTTTGCCACTAGAAACCATTGGACCAAATCGAAAAAAATTCGAGAAACTGGACAACATGAATCTGTCCTCTGTTTTTGCTAAACTTAGAAAATTTACTTGAATTTTCCTAAACCATCGTTTTTAGTCATTCAAATGACTTCAAATATATTTTATGGTTTCCCCCAGCTTGTCATGAGTTGCAACTTAGGTTTCTTTAGGCTTGGATCAAAACCCAAAAATGTTTTTAAAATTAATTTCTGTTTTATATTTAAAAAATTTAATTTTCCATTCTAAAATCTTGTTTCTTCAAAAAAATATAAAAAATCATTATTTTTAAACATCATTCAAAATCTCTATTTTCGAGGGGATACTCTAACCTTATTTTTGTGAGGGGGTACTCTAACTTACTTTTTCGATGGGATTTTTCGAGCTCGTTGTCTCTGAGGGGATACGCTAATCTCTCTTTTCAAAAATACATACATAATCTAAGTTTTCTCTCTTCTGAGCTTCCTTGGACCTTTGATCAAAGTTTTCATGCCTAGGATAACTATCGAATCCAAACATATCTCAAATTTGTCAATTCTGTTATTTCTCAATAATCGAAGTCAATTACGAGATTTATCCCAACCATCCCTCCTTTTTATGTTTTCATGTATTCATCTTTAATACAACTTTTATTATATTTCTTTATGTCTTACTAGCCCATTTCTCTTCTTGATGATGATTTGCATTCATGTTTAAAAAAAAAAGATCAAATTTCATTAAACCTAAGCAATGTTCTACGTAGTATCCTTTTAGTGCTTTATGTAAAGTATCTTATTCTAAATCAATCTTGATTTCATTTTACCAAATATTTTATGTTTGTTTTCCCTCCTAGGTTGCATAGAGAGATATTAATTAAACTTTTATCATGAAAACATGGATTTAATATTTAAAAATTTGCAAAGAAGGGGATTACATATAAATAATGACCACATGAAAAACTGAGAAAAATCGAGACTTTAATAATTTATGGCTAGATGGCACAATTTTGGGTGTCGTAAGGGTGCTTATCCTTTTCGATGTGTAACTGACTCTTGAATCCCTTTTAAAACAAATTTTAGTATACGACATTCATAAAATTAGTGTTTTAAGTTTCGTAATTCGGTATCATCGATTTTAATAGGTATCCGATCATACCTAGCCTAAAATGATTGATGGTGACTTTAAACTATAGTCATTACATAATGGCCATCCAAGACTGGTTGGATAAGGGATTCATCTAATTCCCTCAACTTTCACTTTATCATGCCTAATCTAAATCCAATCAATGGATGATCCTAAGATGAGCCTTTGCCCTTTACCTCTTTTTTTTTTTTTAATTTTTAAGTCATAGTACGTCACGCGAGGGGCATGTCACAACATCTTGGTGACTCAACTAGGGAATTCATTTAGAGAGTGTAGCCTGCAACTAGCTAAATTTTACAAAAGTTTCGGTTTCCTTTGATCTTAGTCATTATTTATTTGTAATCCCATTTCTTCATTTTTTTCAGATGAAATATTTATTTGCCATTACTCTCTATGTTTTCATGTTTTTTGTGATTGCTAATGTCTCTTCTTCTAAAAAAATATATGAATTCAACATTACTTTAAAATAGTAATAAGGAGTTAATGTAAAGGTTGGATTGTTTCCCAAATACACACTGCACACTCACATTAGCATTAGACTTTTGGTTGTATGTTTCTTGGAGAGAGAAGAACATCTTTATTAGGCGAAAGTAAGCTAATTTTTGTCCGTGATATCTTTTTTTTACCTTTAGGCTAGCAATATCTTTCGATGTGCAAAGTATTTATGCTTTAGTGTTATTCTTTTTATCCCTATAGGCATGCAAAATACATCTAATTGAATCGAACCCATTTCGCCAAGCTTGTGATGGGCTAGGATATTAGTGCTTTGGCTATCCTTTGTAGATGGATGAGTGATTTAGAAACCTTTTAAAGTCAACTTAACCCCATATAGTTAGCTATAAGAGCCAAGCCATATCTGGCCATACCGAAGTGCTACTAAATTGACCAAGAGAATAAGACACTTAGAAAACACTTTTTACCTTTTACTCCTCTTTATCATTTCTTTGTTGCATAGATTATGTTGAACGAAAATTGTCACCAATGCTTTCTCTCTTGCCTAAAATTTTGTCATTCATTGTAATAATGTTATTGAGGCACATCGTTTTGCTGCCTGATTGATAGGTAATGCTTTTTTCCCTTTTCCATAAGAGATAACATTTAAATGTTGTCACTTGGTATCCCGTTCAAGGTTGGTATTGCCTCTCAAGGAATGTAAGCCATTCGAGTAAGTTGTTATATTATCTAACCAATGCCTTGAAGCCCATCAATCAATAGACAATATTGAGCAAATGTTTATGTCCTTCATAATATACTTAAGGGTACCATGCCATCTTGTGAGAAAACACCTAAATAATCCATCATGTTATCCAATGTATAGCCTGACATTAGTTTGTAATTATATGGTGACAAACGAATCATCATTTTCTCAAGCCTTGATCTTTATTCTTGTAGGACACCTCTATCCTAGACACGTTAGTATGCTGTCCACATAAGTTTAGGTTTGATGGGCCGAATGATTATACCTATATTTTTTCCATACTCAGCTCGAGGCGCTATGATGCCATCGTGCATTTTTATTTTGTGATTTATTTTTTATCCTTAATACATTGCTAACTTAGTGTTTCTTTATTGTTGCCCTTGCTACATGCATCATGTCATATCATCTCAAAACAGTTGGTTCCAAGGGTAGTATCCATAGACAAATATCTTGTCATGGCATAACCATTTGTTGAAGGTTTCAAGGATTTTGAGGCAGTCAAGATCGAGTTAAAAAGGGAACAAAAAGAGAGTAGGAATAGTCTCGAGCCTGGATATCTCTTAGAGATCTTAGAATAGGCTGAAATGAGTTTTAGATAGCTCAATCTTTAGGAATGAGAGATATGGAATGGTTAGGATGAGACAAATAAGGCAATCTTCACAAAAGATTATAGGGATATTGCTATATTTATCTAAGTTAAAGTCGACTCAGATTCTTATGTGCTACGATACAATTCTGGATTCTCATATATAGGTGTTTCATTTTTAGTAGATAAAATCTAGTGCAGCCATACTTAACATCAGAAGGTCTAATTGGACAAAATTTACTCCAAGTTGGTAGAACCTATGCTCTTTAAGAAAAAGTTGGCCAATATGCTCAGAGTTAGAGAGCACTAGGTGGACTCACATCTAGTCATATCAGGGAATAGTGTGTGTATCGCATTAAATAATTTACAATATGCCATAAGTACTTAATCAAGTAAGAAAAAGATTTGGGATGCTTTTAAATTTGCAATCTATGGTTTTATCATTTTCCCAAGGGCTTTGGGACGCATAAAGTTTGTTGTGGTGGATATTTGGTAAAAGCTAAGTTACGGCATCAATCTTACTTCTGCCATCTTAGTGGAAATTATCTACTCCTTAAATTTTAGGAGAAAAAGAGGCAAAGCATGCTTTATTGGATGTTCATCAATGTTGTATGCATGGCTCTACGTCATTTTTAGGGTAAAAAACTGCTACAACTATACATGTTGAGTTTTAGTTTCTCACCAAGTTTATGAAAAAAATGGCCATAAGATACTATAAATGGATTATAAAATTATGAGATTTGAATGCCGATAAAGTGACTTAGATAGTTCCATGGATCATTCCTGGCCCAATTGTGTACAAATGTAAGCCATTTCATAAAGTGCCTCTTAATGCATTATGGGGAAGCATGAGTTACACCCACTCATGGCTTATGACAATATGATGGCCAACAGTTTATCTCCAACACCTATGAGCTTTGTATGCTAGATTTTGAATATAAAGAGGATGGTTACACAAGCCATTGTAAAAAAATCTTTGACACATGGTGAAACACCTACCGTATTATATTAAAAAAAGAGAAAACAGTGACTCGAGTCTATGAAGATTGGATAGCTAGATGAGTTGATGACCATAATGTTGCCTGCTAATTGAATCCCCCATGTCCTGATGGATAACCCTCTATTTGAGATTAAGAACCTAAGCATAAGTTTATACAAGAAAAAGCTGACTTCACTAAAGAAATTTGTTAGTTGTAAGAAGATAAAAGCTAATGAAAGCATGAGTGTCAAGTTTAAAAGGGGTAGATATGCGACTTTTTCAAGATAAAAAATTCCATTAATGAAGATCTTCAAGACTTGAAGAAAGGTTATATGGCATTACAAAAGGGAAAAAATACCGAAGGACTAGGAAATCCCTAATTGAATGGAAAGCCATGCTTATCTCTTTTGCTAATGACTTAGAGGCTTTAAAGGCTCAAGTAAAGACCATAATAGAAGAGCTCACTAAGACTTGCATAATTGCATTGGTTTATTAAAAAAATAAAAAGCCTAGCAGTTCAAGTACAAATTCTTTAAGAAGGAAGGGTTGAGAATAAAGCTTCGACTACAAAGGTTCATGAATTAGAGCATGCCTTTTAGGTCCAACAAGTTTAGGTTGAGACATTGTCAAAATCTTTTGAAAAACTATGCCGTAATTTGATCTTGACTAACCAATCTAGATCAAAGTATAAGGAACGTCTCTAGAAACTTATTGAGTAGATCCACATGGCTCAAACTAGAGCAGATAACTTGGTAGAATTAGCTAGAACTATAAGGCGAGACTTCATTCCCATCGGAGATAGTGGACAAGAATTGTTGAACTTTTTGAAACTTGTAATCAAACAGTGTAATCACATGCGATATTTTCAAATTTGATTACTTTCAAACTTAATTGACTATAATTAATCTTTGACTGAATGGAAGTTAGTTATTTCAGAGCTGTTGCCAAAATCCAATTGTCTCTTGAATTTGCATACATGTTTTAATTTGTTTAATCATGTTCTTTCCATTTATGTAACATTATCACATACATATGATTTCATTTTAATTCAAGCATCCATCATACTAGTTATATCATAATAAGTTTAATTGCATCACTTTAGAGTGCAAAAGTCCTTAAAACACGAAATCAAACATCTAACACTAGTACAATACCTATCTGCATTAGAGGGCAATAGAGAACGACCATCAGGCTCGTATCGAGAGGTTGAAATTATACATCGAGAGGCTTGGGAGTAATGCTTCATAAGATTGATGAACTACGAAATCAAGTTATTGAATTGATAAAACTATTGGCCGCTACCCTAAAGGATAAAAGGTAAGCATGTACTACTAATAAAGGTAAAAAACCTAGCTAATCTCAAGGTTAATTCGAATGGGGGGATTAAGGCCACTAATACTCTTGAAAAGGTATCCTAAAAATAGCCAGCCCTAATAGCACTGATCCTATCTGCTCAACCATTCATCTATATAAACCTTATGGCATCACCACATCTAGCTCAAGAATATCAAGGTGAATATGGAATGGTCACTAGCAAATCATTTAGTTCTAGACCTTGATGAATAAATAGAATAAGAAAAAGTAGTCATTTCAAAGTGTGCTGAAGCTACTAGAAATGAAACTAAGTACAAGCTATTGGAGAAACACTTTAGGGCTATAGAAGGAAGTGATAATTTTAGAATTATGGATGCCAAATCCTTAAGCCTAGTTTCAAACCTTGTCATACCACCCCAGTTCAAAGTTCCAGGTTTAGATAAATACAGTAGAACTACAAACCTTATTGCACATATTTGTATGTACTATCAAAAGATGACTAGGCATGAATACAATAAAAAATTATTAATACACTATTTTTGAGATAGTTTAACTAGGGCAATTGTTTTTTAGTATTTAAAGCTTGACCCAATCAGAATTCAGTCATGGGTGGATTTGGTTCGAGCTTTCCTTGATCAATAAAGCATGTATCTGATTGGGCTCCTGATTATCTTTCTTTATTGAACATGGAAAAAAAACTATTAAAAGTTTCAAGCATTATGAAAGAGTTGACTAAGAAAGTAGTTAACTGTCAGGTTCATTGGCACCTTATAGACTCCCTACTATGAGAAAGTAGTAAAAAAATATACCCAAGAATTTTGCAAATATAGTTATATTATATAGAATGATTGATGAGTCTATAAAAAGCAACTCGATCAAGAAGGCTATCTCCAAAGATAAAGGAAAAAAAATATAATCATGGCTGCACAATGGCTGAAACTTGATGTTGGAACTAGCTAATCTCAAATTTATACAAAATCATTCGTGAATGCAGTCGATATTAAATATGATTGTGAAATCATAAACAATGTAGAACAAGTCTGGACACCAATGAATAGTCTGGCAAATTTACAAGTAGAATTGATCAATATGGTTGAAAAGGTGAAAGAAGTCTCTACCAACTTCTATGACTTTTATACAATCAGTGGTAATACTTTCAAACATGCAAGGAGTTTCATTCAGTCGTTAAGAAGGTTTACTCATGGTTGAGCCTCATCAATCAAAAAGCACCTAGATGAGTCTCTAGTTGACAATCAGTAAAGATGCCCAAGCTAGAAAGAGACTAGGAAAACATTTACAAAGGATCTCTAAAGCTTTAAAAGTCACCTATCAAATTGCTAAGAAAAGCCTCATATTTAAGCCTAATGCAAACCAATAGAATAAGCAAGCTTAAAAAGCATAAAAAAAGTTAATAGCACATTTAAAGTGTCAAGATCTAGAATAAGAACTAATGGCATTGCTATCGCTAGGAGAAAGTTTTTGTTTAGGAGGACATATCAATTTAAATTAGGAAGAAACTATTAGCTCTAGCAACGTAATGGTTATTTTGAGCAAAGCGTTTAAAGACATCTTTATTAATGCAATTGATAAGCCGAGAACTTCAGTAATGAACCATGAGATTGGTTTGTGCATACTAGGATTTGTTCCAAGCATTTGGATTGAAACAAATATTCCATGCTATTTGGATCTAATTTGAAGTAATGCTATGAAATAAACCTATATTCATTTGCCTAAAAGCATCATAGGATCTTTTTTATGGGTGTACTTTTATCAAACATTATTAATAAAAGTGACTAAGCATTTTACAGTCCATCTCTTATGTCCATCTTCATATTTCTTGTCAAATTGTTAATCTTTCTTTTTTTCTCTTTATATATTTTTCTGCCTATATTGTTTTTTTATTTTTCAGGCACCTGGATGAAATTGACATGAATGTTCATACTGAGACCCAGAAATCAATTTTGAGTAACCAATCTACACTGACGAGGTCAAATCTGAGGAGGATTCCAAGGAAAGCACCATGTTACTTGATTTGTTAGGACTGCTTGAATAAGAAAAGAATCAAATCTTGGCCCATGAAGAGCCTATTGAAACCGTGAACCTTGGGACAGAGGAAGATCTAAAAGAAGTTAAGATATGAACCTCTATGAACCTATCAAGCCAGATCAAATTAATTAAACTTCTTTAAGAATACTAAGATATATTTGCTTGGTCTTGGTAAGACATGCATGGGCTAAATACCAACATAATGGTTCACAGATTTCCTTTAAAACTCGAGTGTGAATCCATACAACAAAAATTAAGAAGAATGAAACCAAAGATAATTTTGAAGATTAAGAAGAAGTAAAAAAGCAATTTGATGCAGGATTTCTTAAAGTAGCTAAGTATCCTTAATAGTTAGCCAACGTTGTTTCGATCCCTAAAAAGGATAGTAAGTGTAGATACATAGACTATAGGGACTTAAATAGAGCTAGCCCTAAAAAAATTTCCTTTTGCTTAACATTGATACCTAGTAAACAATACTAAAAAAGGTTTTTTATTTTCCATCATGTTGGATTTTCAAGCTATAATTAGATTAAAATGGCACCTGAAGACATGGACAAAACCACCTTCCTGACCTTATGTGTACTTTCTGCTATAAGTTATGCCTTTCAAACTCATGAACACTAAGGCAACTTATCAAAAAGCAATGGTGACATTATTCCATGACCTTATACATAAAGAAAGAGGTCTCTATGGGTGATATGATTGTTAAATCCTTAAAAGAGATTAAGCACGTCACCAACCTCTACAAACTCTTCAAACAGCTGTGCAAATATCAACTCAAACTAAATCTAGTTAAGTGCATCCTTGATGCTACCTTTGGCAAGCTTTAGGCTTCATTATGAGTGAACAAGTAATTAAGATCGATCCTAACAAGGTAAAGGTTATCCAAAACCTTCCACCGCCTCATACCTAAAAAGAAGTAAAGAGTTTCCTTAGGAGACTAAACTCTATAGTCAGATTCTTATCCTAAGTAACCAAAATATGTGATCCGATCTTCTATCTACTCAAAAAATATAACCCTGGTAAATGGAATAATGAGTGCCAACAAGCTTTCAACAAGGTGAAGTGTTACTTTTAAGGTTGCTAGTGCTTATATTGCTAGTGCCCAATCGACCACTAATCTTATACTTATTAGTCTTCAACAAGTCTATGGGTTGTGTACTGGGTCAACATGATGAGTTAGGAAAGAAAGAACAAGCTATACACTATCTAAGCAAGAAATTCATAAGGCATGAAAATAACTACTTTGCAATTGAGAAGTTATGTTATGCCCTGTCTTGGACAGCTTAAAAGTTAATGTAATACATGTTATATCACACAACATGGTTGATCATGAAATGGATCTTGTCAAATACCAGTGCAAGGATCTTGCTTTTCTAAGAAAGCTGGCCTAGAGGCAAGTCTTACTCTTCGAATATGACATTGTTTATGTGAGCTAGAAAGCCATTAAAGGTAGCACGATAGCTGAGTTCTTGGCAAGCTGAGTTGAAAAGGATTATGAACCATTAGATTTTGAATTCCTAAACGAGGACCTAATGTGCATATCCAAAGCAAATGATGGTATTGATTGTAACCAAACTTGGAAAATGTATTTTGATGGAGCCTCAAATGCATTAGGGCAGAAAATTAGGGCTATTCTGATCTCACTAAATGAAGATTATTATCCTTTATCACTAGATTAAAATTCAACTGCACTAACAACATCGCCAAATATGAGGCATGTGAATAAGGGCTTCAGGCAGCCATTGACAGGGGCATCAAAATTTTGCAAGTGTATTGGGACTCTATCTTGGTAATCTATTAACTTTTAAAAGAACGAAAAACACAATGCCATAAGATGGCCTAAATATGAATCCTGACTAGCCTCACTTAAAATGATGGGTGTACCCATTATTTCTATATATATCTACATATTATTATTTTCTTTTATTTGGGGGACATATCATTATTATTATTATTCTTTATTTATCATGTTTGAGGACTAAGTTATCAAGAGAATCGTTCACTTGACTTAACTCTAAACAGTCATTGCAACACGACCATTTATTTTGGAGTCACTACCAATCTTATTTTGGCTAGGTGAAATTAGTCACTTATTGGAGTTCGCATCTTGAGAGTTACAAAACCTTTAAAAACAAACTCTGAGGTTTGCGCTCATACTAGAGATTGCTTTGAAGGTTTCAAGAGTTGATTACAATCACAAGTAAGGATCGACCTTCTCTGATGCTCAACAAGCAGTAACTTATTAATCATGTTTAACATAAATTTGATTTTTATTCAATTTTAATATTTGATATATAATTATAATTTCCATATTTAAAAATAAATTTATTATTTCATATAAGAAAATCAAGTATTTAATATTTTTAGAAAATCAAAATACCAGAAAACTAAGAGATAATGAAAGTTTTTATCATTCTCTTTCGTACCCTGCTAGAGAGTTTTTAGAATACAAAAAGTTTTAAAAATCAAAATATCTTTTGCATCCCGTTGGAGAACCTATGGAATACAAACATTTTATTTTTTAAAAAATTTATAGAAAATCCTGATTGTATATTTTTAAAAGGATATCTCGTTATTAAACTAATACATAGGATTCCCTTCATATGCTGGGTAAAAATTTTATGTGCTATTTTAACATCAAAAACATTATCGTAATTTACAAAAATTCTAATTTTATTAATAATATTAAAAATTATCCTAGGACTCAGTTTGGATGAAAAGTATTAAACTTGACTCTAAGGACATCTACTTTGGTCAAAATGACCAACATGTCACCTAAAGTAGATCTTTGACTTATACTTCGAAAACCAAGTCCTATAAAATAAAAAAATGAATCGAAGACCAATAGAAAGGTTAGAAATATTTTTAAAATATAAAAAAGGTCACATTAACTCTAAAATGCAAAGTTTTTCTAAATAGTCACTATTATTTTTTAATTTTGCAATTTAGTCTATATACAAAATAAAATCATGATTAAACGTAAAATTCATAACAAAAAAAATTTATGGAAATGATACCAAAAATCATAAAATAATTTGGCCAAGTACGTTAGCCTTAAAACAAAAATTTTATAATTTTGCAAACAAGTCTCTAAATTTTCAAAAATTACAAAATACATGGAAAACACAGAAAACATATCATACATATAAAAATAAATAGGAAAAACTCTTTGAGAAGTATATATAAGCATTTGGTCAATTGAAACCAAATTTTCTTTTTTACATTTAGTCTATAAGCTTTGTAACTTTGCATTTAGGTTCTATATGGAAAAAAACCATAAAAATCATCAAACATCTAAAAATAAACAAATAAAACATAGCAAACATGTTCATTATAGTTCAACCAAAGAAAGACTAGCCTAAAAAACTTTTTTGGGCTTTTTACAATTAGGTCCCCATATTTCCTAATATTACAAAATAATAAAAAAAAATAAAATCATTAAAAAAATAAAGTATAAAACATCATAAAAATTTCTTATTAAATTTAGCCAAGGTGAAGAACAGACTTTGATCAATGTTTCTAACACAAAGTCATGAAAATAACTATGAATAAGCATCATTAAAAATAAAATCATAAAAATAAATACATAAATCAACATACTAACATGAAAATATTAAGAAAAACAATATAAACATCAACATGCATATACAAAATTAATATCACATAAACAACAACAATATTTCATAGAAAAAATCAACCTTTAACAAAAAAATTAAATCTAACAACAAATATATAGAAAATTGTTTATTGTCTACATGTTAGCCTTTCAACATGGATAAAAATTCATGAGCTTAACATGATTTTGACTCATAAAAATGAGGAATCAAGAGTAAAAATTAAAGAAAATAAGAAATTTGGTAAGAAACCTACCCTGAAAGCTTGAAAAACATGAGAAAGTTTAGATAATTTAAAGGATTTTTAAGGCTTTTGGCTTATGGAAGCCATTAGCATTTCATGAAGGCTTTCTCTCTTTGTTTTTTTTAGGGAGTGAATCAGCCAAGAACCTCAATGAAAGTGCTTGGTCGAATGGCATCTTATTTTTTCTTTTTTATTATTTCTTTTTTCATTTATTTATTAACTTTGTTCATTTCTTCCTGACTTTGGCAAGATTATAATTAATAATCATTGTCTTTATTTATATTGCATCATGCATGATGTCATCAAGTCTTAGAGAGTTTTGGGAGATATTTCTATAATATGCAAAATTATACCATAAAAATTAATTAAAAGGACTAAATTATTAAAAAATTAAAAATTTTTACAATAAAATTTAATATGATCAAATAATTTAATCTAATAATAAAAACCAATTTTATGTACAATAAAAAAATTAAAAATACCAAACTCATAAAATTTATGAGAAAAATCTTTATCGAAAAAAATTATTATATGTAAAGAAAATGCAAAATTCATAAAATAAATTAAAGTTTGAAAAAAAAATAATTTAGTTTAAATTAAACAAAAATATTTGAAGACTTTTAAAAGTTATAAAATTAAAAAAATTTTATTGAAAAATTTACAAAGTAAAAACTTTCATACCTCGGTAGTTAGCAATAAAAAAATTTTAAAACTCATAAAATAAATTAAATTTTTAAAACTGATTTAATGTGAATTAAAAAAATAATATTTCAAGAATTTTAAAAGTTATAAACTGGGAAAAATCCTGCTGAAAAAATCTACGAAGTAGAAAACTTATTATTTTGGAAACAAGGGAAATTATGGAAGAAAATGCAAAACCTATAAAATAAAATGAATTTTGATAAAACGATTTAATATGAATTTAAAAAAGATATTTAAAGAATTTTAAAAATAATAAATGCAAAAAAGCCCCCAAAAAAAATTTATGGAGTAGAAAACTCTGTACCTCGAAAATAGGGAAAAATTTTGAAAAAAAATGCAAAACTCATACAATAAAAAGAATTTTTCAAAACTGATTTAATGATGGTTAAATTGAAATATTTAAAGAATTTTAAAGTTCAAAACTTGAGAAAATTACACCAAAAATTTTACATATAAAGGAATGCTGGTAGTTTAAAACAAAAAATTACAAAAATAAGTTCAAATTTTAGAAAACTGAATTTTATCCATCACATTAATCAAAATATTACTTTACAAAAATAAACATAAAATAATAAAGATGAAAATCTAAAATCCAAAACAATTTTTACCAAAAAATTTCACGAGTATGATACTCGCGATACTACAAAAATTTCAGAATTAATTACTAAAATAGATAACTTGATACCTTATGGTATAAAATGCCAATTTGAATTTTTCCTAAAATATTTTTAATTTCTTTTGGAGTGAATATCAGCAAAAATATCATACATGTATTGGTACAATTAGACGATGATTAACTTCCCAAATTTAACAAAAATTTTAAAAGAAATCTAAAAAATAGAAAATTTGACCGTAATAACATCCGCAAAAAATAAATTTAAAAAATTCACAATTATAAAGTTAAAAGTTAATTATTTTACCTTGAAATTTTTCTTTTTTTTTGTTTGAGGTTTGTTTTGCACAACTCTTGAAATGGCAGTAATTTTGTTACGTGCACTAGCGGTCATTTAAGCACAATGAAATTGGTTTTGAAAATATACTTGCCCTCTGAAGGAAATTTACCTTCACTGGGACAAGTGCCTAATTTTGTATCTTGGATATTTTGGACTGTCAGGAATAGGTCCGGATAAAATTAGGTATCTATAGCTACCCCTCTTTGCCTATTGCTAAGGATTAAGAACAGGGCAAAGACTAAGTAAACATAATTTTGCTTAGGCTATATAAGGTTTTTTTCTTTTTACGAACAAAATTTTTTTACACTATATATATACATCAGCTAAAATGAAGCTATGAAAAAGGTAAACGCAGCAAACAAAGTTTTTTTTACACCACATATATACATCAACTTAAATAAAACCTATGAAAACTTTATTGATCTTTTCGCTTAACTGAATGAAATTAACTTAAACCCATTAAAAACTTCATTGATCCTTCTGCTTAATTGGAAGAAGTTGACTTAAACCTATGATAAACTTCATCAATCCTTCTGCTTAATCGAATGAAGCTGACTTATACCATGACAAACTTTGTCGTTCCTCTTACTCCCATGACAAATTTCATTGATCCTACTGCTTAATCAGATGAAGTTGACTTAAACCTATGACACACTTCATCGATCTTTCTGTTTAATCAAAAGAAGTTGACTTACACCTATGATAAACTTCACAGATCTTTCTACTTAGTTGGACGAAGTTGGCCTACACTTATGACAGACTTCACTGATCCTTCTACTTAATTGAACAAGGTTAGACATCATGCTTCATTGGTTCCTAACCAAGTGAAGCTGACTAATAGCAAATGAACCTATTCCTCATGTACACCTTTGGTATAGAAGCATCCTAGTGATCACAAAAGATTTGGTTCTAATATAAACTTCATTGATCTTTTTAGTTAATCAGATAAAGTTAAACATTAGGCTTCATTGGTTTCTAACCAAGTGAAGCTGAACAATAATAAATGAACCTATTCCTCTTATACACCTTTGACATAAAAGCATCCTAGTGATAATTAAAGATTTGTTTCAAATGTTTACGGACGCTACGAATATCACCATCGAAGCTGTGTTTTTGAATATCACCATCGAAGACTTTGAATGCAGTTTCTAAATGAAAACTTTTGAATGTTTTGAATATTACCATCGAAGCTTTGTCTTTGAATATCACCATCAAAGATCTTAAAAGCACTTTCAAAATGAAAACTTTTAAATGCTTCGAATATCACCATCGATTCTTCCTCAAAGCCTTTTTCACCTATCTTACCATAGGATCACGTGAAAAGATAATAGATTTCTTTAGAGAATCATTCAATCTTTCCTAAAAAGTTATCAAAGATCAAATTAATGTTTTATTGATTATATGATATAATTTATGCAATTAGATAACTATTAGCTCAAGGCATATTGAAAAACTTCTATTGAAATGATGAAAAGTATCACACTTCTCAAAATTTAAAGATTTATGGAATAAGATCACCTTTTCATTATGACTTGAAGAAAAAAAGTTTACTTGATCAAGATCTCTGAAAATTCCGCAACAATTTCAACCATAAATATTCTAATATCAAGGATAATAAATATGCAATCTTTATCATGATGTTAAAATTTCTAGTGATCGATAATCTCATTTGGGACTTCTTTGAATAAGATGAAGAAAATGAATTTAGAGGCACAAATGGGTTGGCACTGCTAAAATTTATCCTGAAGAAATTGATATGATAAGGTCAAGGTTTATCAAGACCCAATTCAAATAAATGTTCATTTCATAAGAATTGAATTCTTTTAAAGGCAACCAATCTAATTATAACATCCTTTCAATCTTTAAGTACATAGCCCGACAGGCATTAAACTAATGTTAATATACACCAAGTCTTAAAAAGTTAATTTGAAAGGCTTTTAGTAGGTAGCAATTTCTAACGTTGGGTGCAAAATTTTAAAAGTTTATTTTGAAAAGAATCAATGTTTGGGCATTTGATTCAACTTTTTGTTGATATCATGAAATATTCATAGGTTTGGAATCATTTTTGAATTACTGTGAAGGGTTCTTTGCCATTGGTGTCTATCTTTGTTGATTTAGGAGCAATTCCAAGGCCTTTAAGCTTGCTTTATCAAATTATTAAGGACTCAAAAACATTAAGATGAATTTTTAATAAGCTTCCTAGGAATAAACTTCATTAGGTACATAACGTAGGCCATGGTTTTGGGTTTAGAAAGAAAGGATAAATAGGCCTAAATCAAGTGCTTAAGGGTAATTGAATAAATGATCACTTTTCTTCAAAAAATTAAATCTAGCCTGTCTTTTGAGACGAACAAATCTTTATTCCTGTATCCACTTCTGCTTTGCCATCTTTCATTACTTTTCTTTATTTATTTCTTTTTCACATTTTTCTTCATTTTCCATTTTGAAAGAACTTAAAATTTTTTGCATTTAGTACATTAAATGCTTGAACATGAAATTTAAACTTTTTTCATTTTTCATTTTAAATATGTGAACTTTTTTCTTTCTTCAAAATTTACTTCATGACATCTAGCTTATTTTTTTTTGTAACTTTAGGTTGGAATTTGCCTCATCTATTTTTGAAGTTTCACTTTATTTGCCCTTAGCGCAGAGGGTGATCTTTAACTAAGGTTCAAAGAAAGAAATAAATTACTAGGCTCAAAGAGGACCGCAAAGGGATAATTTTTTATATTTGCAAAGGGAAAGATAAATAAGGTCATTTTTCATTTCAAAAACACCCACTTAAACTGGCAAGCATTTTGCTAAGAAAAATGGTTGTTTTCTTTCTAAAATCATTTTGAGCACCTTAATAGTATAATGTTTCACTCAATTTTTAAAGGCTTAAGGAATGCCCCTTAATATTATTGGCTTTGTACACGTCAATGGCTAGTTGAGCCTTTAGGAAAGAAAATCAGATTGCCTTGGAAAAGATTTCAGATCTCGTATCTTATGTATTAAGAATTGGTTTACAAAGGTTTTTTTTAAAGGAAAAGAATACTTTCACTCATGTTCACTCTTAGTCTTCCTAAATCAAGGATTTGGAAAAGTATCATGGAAATTATGGCAAAAGATTATCGAATAAGAGAGATCTCAGAATTACTATTATTATTTAAATGCATGTCAAACTGTAGATATCTGAATCTTTTAGGAGCAAAACTTATTTGTAAGTTTTTCAAGGAATCCATAGAAAAGAACATTTAGATGTGAAAGGGCTTTGGTGGTGAAAGGTTTATAGTTGAATGTCTATAATAATCATATATGTGAAAGTAAAGGACTTTTCAGAGAGAATTCAATCTAATGGTGATCATCTACTGAAGAAAAATTTTTCAAAATGCACTTATTACCTTAGATATTAGAAATCATTATTAACAAAATTCATGGTCGATGATAATATATGTATTATTTATAAGCCAAAATTCTTTTCACAATTCACAATTTTCAAAAAAATGCACAAAAATTTAAAGTTAAGATAAAAATTACCCCTAATTTGCATACTACCATAATATTAATGAACCTTGGACCAATCGTCCTTCACAGGACTTCACCAACTTCAAATTTTTGCATCCCTGAGGGTTGAATTGTAAATCAGCTAGTGGAACTTTAAGAGGTGTATTAAAGTTTAAGTTTTCAAGCTCAAAAATTCCACAAGATACATGGTTATTTCCTATCATCTCAGTCATACCATCTCTTTGCTATATTCTTTAGCAAAGAAAATGAATCCAAAAGTTCATGGGATGGTTCATCCAAGCAATTCAAATTAGAATTTATAGCAGCTTATGATTCCTACTCTATGTAAGAAGGTTTCTAGGCTTTATTGGAATGGCAGAGATCATCTTATTCTAAGTGAGTAAAAGAAAGAGCTTAATGTAAAAAATTAATGGGCCATGATACACCCACCTCTTATTTATTTTTTTACTTCTAAGAATTGCTTAAACTACTTCTAGGTCTTTCACCTTAGAACTTGGATTAAAAAAAGGTTTGGGTAAAAGCCTACGAGGTATAAGATAAATCTATTGATGTTGCTAAACAATGAAAAGTTAGGGGCAAGGACATTGTCTGAATGGATTTCCTTATTTCCTTGACTCATTATGGCTATGATAGAATTATTTTCTCATCCCTATATGTTATATGTTGCTCCTTGGTCAACAAGAATATGTATTATAGGACTAACTCCTAAAGATTGAGTACTTTGAGCTAATTACCTTTCAACTTGTACCTCCTCAGATCCCTGAGAGTGTTGATATGATAAAAGTTTAGTACTTTGAAGTAATTGCCGTTTAACTTGTACTTTTCACGTCCCTAGCAATAGTGTCAGTGTGATAAAAAATAAGTACTTTGAATAATTTCCAATCAACTTGTACTCCTCTGATCCTTCGTAGGAGTATTGATATGATATGGGACTGTTTTTAATAATAATAATAATAATAATAATAATAATAATAATTTTTTTGGTCGTGGTTTTACTTTTGCAGGGACTTTTCCTTTTTTGTTAAAGTTAAAGACTATTAATTTTGTTTGTGCAACGATTTTTGCATCTGCCCCTTGTGAAGGGGCACTAATGTTAATGTGGATGGCTAGTGTTAAAGGGGCATCAATG
>JBBYHO010000018.1:3355137-3449686 GCA_038382025.1 Adansonia gregorii
TCAATGGCTAGTGTGTAAGGGCACTAATGTTAATGTGGATGGCTAGTGTCAAAGGGGAATTAGTGTTAATGTGAATGGCTAGTGTGTAGGGGCACCAATATTGTGGATGGCTAGTGTCCACTGATTGTATATCTTAAATGTTAACGAATTGTCTTTAAGCTTGTACTTCCTTAGATCCCCGACAAAAGTACAAAGAGTACTTTACTGGGAGCAAATGGACTTGCTTATTTGGAGTAACTTCATCGAACTTGGAGTTTATGATATCTTTTATTTAATGATTCATGTTACTTCACCCTAAAAAATAAAAAAAAACTTAAATCAGTGTGCATGAAAACATACATCTTGTCAGCATTTATCTTTATTATTATCCATGTATGTATGTCAATAAATAGAAAAACTAACACAAGAATTAATGGATGGATGAATTATAAGTAAATGAATGAAGGAATGAATGAATAAAACGGTATCTGATGAGATAAATTGGATGTCATGCAATGAGGATTATTACAAAGGCAAAATTTTATGGAATTCGAGTCATGATTCTACACCGTCATTTTATCAACCAAAACCCACTGATTTATTTATTCATAGTTGGTGTACATTTACAAGATTCAAAAAAACAAGAAACAAAAAGATAACTCCTACAAGCATTTCATTTTTTACCTGTGTTGGTTCTACTAGGGAATTTTTTAAGTCCTAGACATTTTTTGAAACCTATATTTACAAAACCCTCTATGATCATTTTATTTGCATGCCTTATATTTACAAAGCCTATATTTATAAGTCCAAGTAACCAAAAGGTTGTCTCCATGATCACTTCATTGCCCAAAATAGTTTAGTGCCTCCAAGAATGAGATGAAAGTTCAACAATAGTCATCCTGGTTTGAACAGGATTACACTGGCATTGAGTAGCTTTTAAACTTTTTTTTATAGATATTACATGTTTCTATTGAATGTCCCTATATTCCTGCATGGTATTCATAATGTTCATTAGTGTTATACCATTTAGGATAAGGGGTTTGATATCGAAGAACATATTTAGGAGCAACAACCTGATGTTAAAGTAGAAGAGAGTATAGTTCCTTATAGGTCAATAGGATTAGGTTGAATTTGTGATTCTTTCATGATCTTTTCTTGGTATGGTAATCTAAAGATGGCTACCTAGAATAGGAAAGACTTATAGGGTTAGAAGGTAGACTAATCCATACTAGTGCAAAATTAAATGGCTTTATTTCAATCATACACATGTATCAGGGATTGATTTGAGATCCTTATTTAATGGTTCACTCGGTCTGGTCTTTGAGTCTTTAAGTGTCAAAGGTTGGGTTAAAGGCAATAATAATTCTTGAGCATCATGCAAAAAATCTCTAATGGTTTTTGTCAATTTTTAATAATTGTTCCTTTATCTCTTGGATTTCCTGTCCCATTCCTCTAACACCAAATCACTTAGTAATGCTTCCCATCGATCTTTTAATTTTTACTTTCTGAATTCATCGAGGATGGGGGTGTTCTTAGGCAAAGTTCTTTTTTTTACCCTCGACCATTTTTATCAATTGGTCGATTTGTCTTTCCCTTCCTCAAATTTCATGACCAGATTTTTCTTGAATGGACTCTAACACGCTGATTCTTGCCCCAATATTACCATCCATGTCCTGGTGCTTAGAAATACAATAAATTGAGCTATTTTAGTATATTGCAAAAATTATGAATGCATAAGCACATAAAGATGTAAGCTTTGTAAATGTATAAAGACATACATGAATGAATTTACAAGTTTAAATGGGATATAAATGTTAAGCCAAAAAAACCTTATAGGATAATAAATTAATGCGAGGAAAAATAAAAGTAAAATGTATAATAGCAACACATCATAAACTTATTATTACCAAGAAAATCAAATTACAAGAATAAAAGTTAAAAGTGTTCCCCCATGTGTACCTAATTTGGTATCTTCTAGAACCAGGTATGGCTCTAACTAGGTGAGTCCCATATGTTTAAGTTAGACATCTAAATAGGTTCTCAAATTGCTCCTGAGTCTGAAAAGAACTAACAAGGTGCCTTAATCCTTGCCTATCATGGGTTTATGTCAAAAAAGGTTCAATTCGAGTGGGAGTATCTTCCATGCCCGTAATGAGGCTAACACCTACCGTAAGAATTTACACTCGGTTGGCTTTTCACTGGCCTAAATAGAGGCTAAAACTATAGAAGGCAAAGCTACTTCACCTTTTCCTAAAATATTAGGTACCTATGCTCTCTCCATATACTTGGAAAAGAATCTAATGCATATGGATGTGTACAGTTTGTGTGGGGGAATACCTTACCTTCTATGACTTGACATTTTCAAAAATAATAAAATCCTTTATCCTAAATTCCCCCTAGAAATAATGCTATAAAGGAAACAAAAAGATTAGTGAAAAATGTGAATAATATAAAGCTAAATTTCTACAAAAATATAGAGAATTATAGTTAAATACCAATTGAAACCAAATTAATCAAAATTTTGCTAACGCATAATTAATTTTAGGCCTTACTCTCTAGCCATCCCTAATGGAGTTGCCAAGCAGTCATAACATGGCCTGGATATGAATCCTAACTAGCTCGACATAAAATGGCGGGTGTACCCATCGTTCCTATATATATATATCTATATATCTATATGTCATTATTTTCTTTTATTTAGGGCCTATATCATTATTATTCTTTATTTTTCATGTCTAAGGACTAAGTTGTCGAGATAAATCACTCATTCAACTTAATGCTAAATAGTCATTATGAAACAACCATTTATTTTGGAGATGCCACCAATCTTATTTTGGCAAGGTGAGATTGCTCACCTGCCAGAGTTTGTATTTTGAGGGTTACAAAACCTTTAAAAGCAAACTCTAAGGTTTGCGCTCATACTAAAGATCACTAGGAAGGGTCTACTAGTCGATTACAATTACAAGTAAGGATCGGCCTTCTCGTGATGCCCGACAATCAGTACCTTATTGATCTCATGTTAACATAACTTTCATTTTTATTCAATTTCAATATTTGATATTTAATTATGATTCCCATATATAAAAATAAAATTTTATAACACAATTTTATTATTCCATATGAGAAAATTGGATATTTAATAATTTTGGAAATCAAAATATCTTCCAGACCCTTTTGGAAAACCAACAGAAGATGAAAGTTTTTATCATTCTCTTTCGTGCCCTGTTGGAGAGCCATTGAATATGAAAGGTTTTAAAACTCAAAATATCTTTTGTCCCCCGCTAGAGAACCTATGGCATACAAAAGGTTTTATTTGTTTCAAAATTTATAGAAAATCTTAATTTTCATATTTTTAAAAGGATATCTTGTTATTAAAATAATCCATAGAATTCCTCTTATAAGCTGGGTAGAAATTCCATATACTATTTTAATATTGGAGACATTGCCTTAATTTACAAAAATTCTAATTTTTTTAATAATATTAAAAATTATCCTAAGATTCGATTCAGACAAAAAGTACTAAACTCCATTCTAAGAGCATTCACTTGGTCAAAATGACAAACATGTCCCCTAAAGTACACCTTTGACTTAAAAGTATCCCAGTGACCCTAAAAGATTCAGTTTTAAAATAAATTAATGAAATATTTCTATGGTGTACCATCGACATATAAGTATTCCAGTACCCTAAATATTCTAAAATTTTACAAACAAATGAACCTATTCTTATTATACACTTTTAACATAGAAGTATCCTTGTGATCACATAAATTACTAAAATGTCCTTAAGGTATACCTTCGGCCTAAAAGTATCTCGGTAACTTAGAGGACTTGCAAATGGTATGAAATGACCATTATACCTTCCGTGGGTAACTTAAATATCAAAATTGACATAAAATACAAAAATTACGAATAGGTCCCTAAACTTTTTAAAATTACATCTCGTAGCTAACGAAAAACTGAAAGAATACGAATAGGAATGCTAAAAATATTTTCAAAATATCAAAAGTGTCACATTAACTTGAAATGCAAAGTTTTTCTAAATGGTTGTCCCTATACAAAATAAAATCATGACTAAATGCAAAATTTATCATAAAAAATTAATGGAAATGATACCAAAGATCTTATAATAAATTTCACCAAGTACCTATGGCATTAGAACAAAAATGTTACAATTTTGCAAACAAGTCTCTGAACTTTCTAAAATTAAAAAATAGCAACAAAATGATGGAAAATACATAAACATATTCATGCACATCAAATAAACATGAAAACACTTTGACAACTATACCCAACAAATTAGTCAACTAAAACAAAATTTTTTTTTACAATTTAATCCCTAAACTTCGTAATTTGCATTAGGCTCCTAGATGGAAAATACCATAAAAAAATTATCAAACATATAAAAATAAACAAGTAAAACATAGCAAACATGTTCATTATGGTATGGCCAAAGAATGACTAGCCTTAAAAAATTTATGGATTTTTTACAATTAAGTCCCTATATTTCCTAATATTACAAAACAATCAAAAAAAATATAAGACCATCACAAAAATAAAGCGTAAAAATCATCAAAATTTCTTATTAAATTCAGCCAAGGTGCAAAACAAATTTTGATCAATGTTTTCCAACACAAAATCATTAACATAACCATGAACAAATATCAAAAATAAATTCATAAAAAACATATATATATAAATATATAAATCAACATACTAACATGGAAGTATTAAGAAAAACAATATAAACATCAACATTTAATACAGCAAAATTAATATCACATCCACAACAATAATATTTCCTAAGAACATCAAGCTTTAACTAAAAAAATATTAATTATAACAACAAATATACAGAAAATTATTCATTCTCTACATGTTAGCCTTTCAACATGGATGAAAATCCATGAGCTTAACATAATTTTGACTCACAAAATGAAGGATCAAGAATAAAAATTACCAAAAATAAGAAATTTGATAAGAAATGTACCTTGAAAGCTTGAAAAACATCAAAAAAATTTAGGTAATTTAATGGATTTTTAAGGTTTTTGGCTTATGGAAGCCATTAAGATTTCACAAAGGCTTTCTCCCTTTATTTTTTTTAAGGAGAGAATCGACTAAGAACCTTCAAGAAAGTTCTTGGTTGAATGGCATCCTATTTTTTCTTTTTTCTTATTATTATTTTTCTTTTTATTTATTTACTAATTTTTTCATTTTCTTTGGACTTTGACAAGATTATAATTAATAATCTTTGTCTTTATTTATATTGCATCATGCATGACACCATCAAATTTTTGAGAGTTTTGGAAGAGATTTATATAATATGTAAAATTATACTATAAAAATTAATTAAAAGACTAAATTGTAAAAAAAATTAAAAATTATGTACTTAGAATAAAATTTCATATGATCAATTTAATTTAATCTAATAATAAAAAAATTATGTACAATAAAAAAATTAAAAATAGCAAACTCATAAAATTTTACGATAAAAACCCTTATCGAGAAAATTTGTTATTTTTAAAAAAATGTAAAATTCATAAAATAAATTAAATTTTGAAAAACTGATTTAATGTGATTTAAACAAAAATATTTGAAGAGGTTTGAAAATTATAAACTCAGAAAAATCCTATCAAAAAAATTTACAAAATAGAAAACTTCATATCTTAGTAATAAGAAAAATTCTAAAACTCATAAAATAAATTGAATTTTTCAAACTGATTTAATATAAATTAAACAATAATATTTGAAGGATTTTAAAAATTATAAACTAAGAAAAATCCTCTCAAAAAATTTTACGAAGTAGAAAACTCCTTAATTTGAATACTAGAGAAATTCAGGAAGAAAATGCAAAACTTATAAAATAAAATGAATTTTGTAAACCTAATTTAATATGAATTTAATGAAGATATTTAAAAAAATTTAAAAATTATAAACTCAGAAAAGTCCCCCCAAAAAATTTTATAGAGTAGAAAACTCTATATCTTAGAAACGGGGGAAAATTCTGAAAATAATGAAAAACTCATAAAATAAAATTAATTTTTCAAAATTGATTCAATGATGGTTAAATTGAAATATTTAAATAATTTTGAAATTCAAAACTTAAAAAAATTCCATCGAAAATTTTACAAAAAGGAAAGCTCATATATTAAAATCAGGAAAATTACAAAAATATGTTCAAATTTTAGAAAAATGAATTTTGTCCATCACATTAATCAAAATACTAATTTATAAATATAAAAATAATAATAATAAAGATGAAAATGTAAAATCCAGAACAACTTTACCAAAAAAAATTTTACGAATATGATGCTCACAGTACTACAAAAAATTCAAAATTAATTACTAAAGTGGACAACTTGATACCTTGTGATATAAAATACCAATAGCAATTTTTCCTTAAGTATTTTTGATTTTTTTGGAGTGCACATTGGCATAAATATCACATAAGTATTGGTAAAATATATGACGATTAACTTTTCAAATTTAACAAAAAATTCTCGAAATATTCCTAAAAATGAAAATTTGACCTTAATAACATTCACAAAATGAGTATTCATGAAGCTCCCATCTATTGCCATAGCGTAGAAGAAGAAAGAGATGATTTGCCATGGTACCATGACATTCTTTAGTATATGCGAGACCAACAATGCCCAGAGCATGCTATAGAAACTGATAAGCATACCATCTGATAAATGTCTACAAGTTTCATTTTGAATGGTAAAGTCTTGTACAAGAAAAGATGGGATCAAGCATTACTACGATATGTGGATGCTATTGAAGCTAAGAGAATTCTAGAAGAAGTCCATGAAGGAATTTATGGTATGCATATTAACAAACACATAATGACAAAGCAAGTCATGATGTTGGGGTATTATTGGTTGACACTCGAAAAAGACTATATTGACTATGCTCGTAATGCCACAAATGCCAAATCTATGCAGATAAAATCCATATCCAACTTTATCTCTGCACATCATGATGGCTCCGTGGTCTTTCTCTATGTGGGGTATGGATATCATTGGACTCATCATTCCCAAAGCTTCAAATGGGCATCACTTTATTTTGGTTGCCATTGATTATGTCCCTAAATGGGTAAAAGCATATCCATATTCCAATGTCCCTAGATCTATTATGTGCAAGTTTATGAAATGAGACATCATCTACTGATATAAATTCCCCAAATATATCATCATAGATAATAGGCACAACTTGAATAACAAAATAATGGAAATAATTATTCCCAGTTTAAGATAAAGCAGCAAAACTTAGTGCTATACCATCTAAAAATGAATGGGGCAATTGAAGTAGCCAACAAAAACATTAAGAAAATTATCAAGAAAATGGCTAAAACTTGTAAAGATTAGTGCGATAAACTACCCTTTTGAGCTGCATGTCTACTGTACATCAATTTGGACTTCCATTGGAGCTACCTCATTCTTCCTAGTCTACAGGATGGAAGCAGTCTTGCCCATCGAAGTCAATATTCCTTCACTCAAGGTTTTGATTGAAACATAGCTTAAAGAAGCTGAATGGGTCAACAACTGATACAAGCAACTTAACCTTATCGATAAAAAAATGGTGAAAGCTATTTGTGATGCACAAATATATCAAAAGCGTATGATAAGAGCTTATAACAAAAAAATCTATCCTCATCATTTTTGAAAAGAAAACTTAATGCCCAAAAAGATCCTTCTAATTTACAAAGATATTGGAGGAAAATAGACCTTAAAGTTGGAAAGTCCTTATATGGTTAAGCGAGCTTCTCCAGTAAAGTATTCATTCTAATTGAGATAGATGTAAATGACCTATCCAACCCTGTCAACTTTGATTCTATCAAAAGTATTATGCCTAAGAAGGTCCTTTGCATGGAAACCTGCAAGTATCCTCATCTCAAAAAGAACCTTAGATAAAAACTTAAAGTGATATCGAAGGAAATAAATTTGCTTAAGTTGAAAACTTAGAAAGGCAGCTTAAGCAACCAAACCTTAAACGTGCCTAAACCTAATGAAGATAAATGCTCAGTTAACAAAACCATTTTCCATTAAAAAACCAAATTTTGGCCCAACCTGCTTATCCAATCTTAAACCTATTAAACATAATTCTACCTGATTCGAGAAGAAAAAGGGTGATGTCTACCTCACCTTAGGATAATTACCATAGGGCAATTAGAAAAGTTCCTTGAAGAGTGACCAACACTAAAAAAATTGGTCAATTGAGAAAAGTATCTAGATGTACTTAGTGGAAGACCCATGTCATTAGCATCAAAAGAGATCGAATGCCTAGAAAAGTTAATTTTTAATTTTTTTGTATATCCATAAAAGTTCAATGAATTATATTCCTTTTTTTTAGAAATAAAATACAACCATTTTGTTTTCTAAATCTTCTTTGCAATATTTGCATACCATATTGCATTATGCTTGTCATATAATTAATAATGCTCAATAGATTGTACAAAATTAATAATAGGATTTCTTAAAATTACTTCAAAGAAGATAAAACTTCATAGGAAAATCTTCTAAGGTTCAAAAAAGCCAAGAACAGATTCTAGGACTAAAACCAAACTTACTCTTCAGACTTCCTCTATTTTGAAAATGTGATTAAAGATGTCCCTTTATAAACCTTAGCTAAAAGGTAGAGCCAAGCCAATGATCCTTGATCCATTCCATCAAATCGTATTCTTATCAATTAATTTAGACTATTAGATACACCCTATCAGTCACATCAAGAATCAGCTCGCCAAGTTTGTTAATCGACCTTGATAAATAAACCTCTAGTACTAGCCAATCAGACTCAGAAACATTCATAAGTCCCTTCTACCATTTGAGAAAAAAGCCTCTAGAACATTGAGAGTAAAGTTGGTGAACCTGAGAGCAAAAGACACCTCATAAAACTCAAAGAGGAAAGGTGATTCAACACTTTAAATTTGATTGCTGGATTAGATTTTTAAATCATAATATCTACATCATCCAAGCATGCATACATGAAATACTTACCATCTTTTAAGTATGGACTCCTACCTTCAAAAGTCTTAAGCAAACTTAGAACCATAAGTACCAATTATTGTCTCCAACAACCCTAAAAACCTTAGGTAAACTCTCTAACCTCAATCTACCTCAATCCATAAAAAGTTGAATGCCTATTTACCTAGTCTAAAAAGAGCTGGACACCTAGTCCAAAAAGAGTTGGATGCTTATCTTCCTAAATCCAAAAAGAGCTTACCTACCTCAATCCATAAGAAGCCAGTGCCGATTGACTTTAGTCCATAAAGAAATGGAGGCTTATTTATCTTCATCCAAAAAAGGTTAGATGCATGCCTATCCTTGTCCAAAAAGAGCTAAACGCCTATTTACCTCAGTCCATAAAGAGCTGGACACCTATCTACCTTAACCATAAAAAGCTAAAGGCCAACTTATTTTAGTCATAAAGAGCTGGACACTTACCTATCTCAATCCAAAAAAAATTAGATGGCTATTTATCTTACTTCACAAAAAGCTAGACACCTATCTACCTTAATCTACAAAAAGCTAAACATCTACCCATTTCAATCCATAAAGAGTTAGACACCTATCGAGTCAGGCCATAAAGAGTTGGATGCCTATTAAGTCAAAGCCTATGATAACTGGTGCCTATCTGAAGGGTCAAGCCCAGGAAATTACAAACCTAAGAGAGAGGTCAAACCTTATAGAACTCATTAAAATTTTTTTATCAATCAAAATTACTACCAACATATCTTGCCTATTTTAGTATAGTACTAATTGAATCTTCATCTTCTTATAGGTATTTAAGAGGCATCTTTATACCTCAGAGAGAATAGTGTCTATTTGTCTTTGCCATATTTTTGATACTCAATCATGGCCAAAGAGGGGTAGCTGTAGACACCTCGTTTTGTCCAGGCCAACATTCAAGGAATTGAAGGTTATCATCTAAGGCACCATCGAGGTCACTCGAAGAAGCATAGGTCAATTTTCCATCATCCTTGGTCGAGATAAGAGATGCAAAGAGTTAAAGGTAAAGAAAGCCCATATTTTTTTATATGTCTCGATACATAGGTATGAGGTATCGATACAAGGCTTCACGTTATTCAAATACCAAAATATTTCTAGTTGTATCAATACTAAAGGGCATGGTATCAATGCCTGAAGAGTGGTATCAATACCACAGGTGTTTGAATCAATACAAAGTTATTTCATAGTTAAAATCATAATTTTTGGCAAACAAGTGTCAATATAGGAGTGTGTGTATCGATACAACAAGCTTAGCATCGATGCATCATGTTTTATATCGATACCAAATTTAAAGTTTTAAACATTCTAGGTTTTTTGCTCAATGTATCGATACACAAAGCTATTTTTGGCCTCATTCGAGATATTTCTTCCTTCATGCCATGACTTTAAAGCTCAAACTTAATCTTGACACTAGCCTTAAAAATCATCCAATATTAGGCATAACTTCACACAAATCATGTGGATATCATTTTTGGGCTAGAAACATTGGATTGATATATTTTGGAAAAGTCCATTAAGCTTTGTATGAGGGCATTTCATGAGAAAATCTAACTTAATGAAGAATAAAGTTATGATTAGTCATTTGATCTGCTAATGCATGGTTTTTGCATGCAAGAATCAAGATTAACCAATCAAATATTAAAAGGTATCACTTTGGTATAATAAGTCATCATATTGTACATGCCAAAAGTTCTACATGCCCTCTTTGCTATGTCACCTTTGTGGCTAAAATCATCCCCTATATAATCCAACTTTATTACTTAGCTATGGAGATTTACAAGAGCCATAAAAAATCCCCTAAAAATTCCATTCTCGTGGCTCCCTTTCCAATCTTCCAAAAACCTTTTTAAAACATGTCATTCCCTTATCTCTACCCAAAAAACTATCCTCCATAGCTAACATAACCAAATGCTCTGTCATTTCATTCCTTTCTTACTAATCCATAGTAAAGAAAAGGAAAAAAAGAGCTAAAAGTTGTTGGATTGCTATTTAAGGATATAGCAAGGAGTTCAAGCTTCTATTAAGTTATATTTTCTATATTTTCTTCCTTTCATTTTCTATTTTTCTTCATCGCCATCAGCTTAGTGAGCCTCTATGTTTTGATGACCCTATTAAGCCTTTAATGCATTATTATGGCTTTATTTGTGGTAGCCTTAGGATGTTGATGACTTCCTTGGTGCCTTAATAGTGTCTTGATGACTTCCTTGGTGCTTATGCATTCTTGCCATGTTTTTCTTTATCCTAACATGTTTATTTCATGTGTGAATGCTTAACCTAGCATATTTTGATCTTAACCGTACCTTTTTATTATGATTTCCATATTGAAGTGTATGGATGTTTGTTATTTTGAGTGGTTGTTCATGTTTGATATCTTCACTTAGTTTAGTCATCAAACATTTGTTTAAATGCCTCTACAATGCTCGTAAGAATCTGTTTTCAAAGAAAACCCAAGTTATTTCCATATTAACCTCAATGAATGGGGAGTTGCATGGATTTAATGTTTTCAGTATATTAGTTCTCCAATCTTGGAGATATATCCAACACAGATGTTAGGAATCATGGCCTTATTAGCTAAATAGATTTTGTTTTTAATCCAAAATCAGACATGCTTTCAAGTATCTAGGCTAAGCCTTGTTTTGAGCCTATTATGACTATTCGTGTAGATAGTGGATGGTTTGGCAATCGACTTTACAAGGGTTGGATTGGTTTATTACTTCTCTGCCATGGACCTTAGTGATTAGACATTCACGTATCCAACACCTTGACATGTGACCATAAAAGCCTTAACTTGAATAAACCCCTATTTTGGTATTGGCAACATAATAATTTTTATTTGAAAAATTATTTTTAGATTCCAAGGGATTTTTCTGGAATTTCTAGCATTTTTCCTTGAAAGAGATTCAAATTTCCTTTATAATAATGCCTTATTTTCCCATAAATCATTTTGGATATGGAAGTTATGATTTTTCAAACCTTTGCTATTTGGAACCCTTAGAATCAATGATTCATATTTTGTTTTAGGTGATTCTGACCCATCATATGATCTTTATGGACTTTTTAAATATTTTTCTAAAAAATTCCTGAAATTCCCTTTCTGAAAAGGTATTAATTATGATTAACAATCTCATTTGAGTCTAAGGCAATTATTTAAAGTTCACAGTCCCTTTCTCCTACATTTGCCATCAACACTAACTTAGACCCAGTGTAAAAATTAATTCCACCTTAAAAGCAATTTTCTAGGATTTTTGAAATATTTGTACATAATTCTTATCTAGTTACTGTTCCAATGGTACCTTGTTTTCCACTATAAACCATTAAACCAAACCGAAGTAAATTGGGGAAAGTGGATAATGTGATGCTATCCCCTGGTTTTGTTGTACTTCAAAAAATGTACTTGGATTTTCTTGAATTATCTTTCTAGTCATTCATATGACTCAAAATATATTCAATGGTTTCCCCATCGTGTATTGAGTCATGAGGTAGGTTTCTTTAGGCTCAGATCAAAACCTAAAATGTATTTATAATTAATTTTCCTTTTATATTTAAAAAAATTTTGATTTTTCATTCTAAAATCTTGTTTCTTTAAAAAATACCAAAAATTTTGATTTTCAAACATTACTTAAAATCTCTCTTTTTGAGTGGATGCTCCAACCTTATTTTCTAAAAATACATCCAAAATCACAGTTTTCTCTCCTCTGAGCTTTCTTAGACCTTTTATCAAATTTTTCATGCCTAAGACAACTATTGAATCCAAACATGTCTCAAAATTGTCAATTCAGTTATTCCTTAATAACCGAGGCAAATTACATGATACATCTTGACCATCCTTCCTTTTTATGTTTTCATATATTTATATTTAATGCAACTTTTATTATATTTCTTTATGTCTTACTAATTTATTTCTCTTTTTGATGGCGATTTGCATTCATGCTTTCAAAAAATCAAATTTCATTATCCTGAAGCAATCTTCTTCTTTAGAATCCCTCTAGTGCTTGACATATAGCATCCTTTTCTAGATCTCATGTTATCGAATCCTCTATACTTCTCATTTCTCTTAGGTTGTAAAAAGATATTAATTAAACTTTTATTATGAAAACTCATATTTATTTTTAAAAATTTGCATTTATAATAGGGAGATCATAGACAAATAATGACCATATGCAAAATCGAAAAAAATCAAAACTTTAATAATTTATAGCTAGATGGTACCAATTTTGTGGGATGCTTATCTTTCCCCCTGCATAATCGACTCTCGAACCTTTTTAAAACAAACTCTAGTATGTAATTTGTAAAATCAATGTTTTAAGTTTTTAACTCGGTGTCACTAGCTTTAATAGGTATTTAGTCATACCTACCCCAAAATGATCTGTAGTGACTTTATAAGCGATTTGTTCGATGGTCCTTCCTTTGACTTTCACTCTATCATGCCTAATCCAAATCCCAAGCCAGGGATGATAAAAAAGTGAGCCTTTTCCCTTCACCTTCTTTTTTATTTTTAAGTCATAGTACATCACACGAGGGGCACGTTGCGACATCATTTAAAAAACTGCTCAGAGCACATAACCTCGCAATACAAATAATGCAAAAGCTCTAAATAATTAATAAGCACCACAAGAAAAAGAACACTTTGATCTAATTTCGTACTCCTTAAACATGATTTACTCTCATATATTAGTGGGTCAATTGGTGGCTTTGATCTTTATAAATCCAAGGTCGCCCCCATATCCTAAATGGTATGATAAAAATGCCTATTGTGAGTACCATGCTGGGGCATAAGGTAATTCTATTGAGAACTACATGTCGTTCAAAAGAAAGGCACAAAGCTTGCTAAAAAAAGATATGATTAAGGTCAAACAAGGGCCAAGAGCTAATGTCGGAGCTAACCTTCTCCCGAATCATGCAAAACTAAGGGTGAATACAGTAATCGATAAAAAAAATTGTTGGCTCAAGAAAAGTATCAAAGAGGTCAAGACACCAATGACCAAAATATGGCTAGCCTTTCTAAAGGCTGGATACTATTAGAAGTCAAAAGCCAAAATGAAAAAGCCATTGATCCCTTTTACCACCATTGCAAACGAGGACAAATTATGCAATTTTCCTACTTTTCATAGATATGGTCTAGGAGATGATGACCGATTCAAAATCAAGTTCTATAAAGAGCGAGATGAATACACTAGCCCATCTATTAATGCCATAGATGAGAGAGACCTACCACTAATTAGGTTTTGAATTGCCTCTCTCTCATGAGCATGGAAAAGAGAATTGATGAAAGCTTTAAGTAGTACACTCAAAGGCAGATGGAAGAAGCCTCCCAAATTCACTCGCTATTGATAGGGAAAGGGATGATTATTAGGTTTGTGGCACTTTATAAGGGCTATATTATGAGAAACTAGTATAAAAGGCTTTGAAGAACTTCGTAGATTTAGTCATAACGTGTGGAATGATCAATGAAGCCATGAAAGGTTACTCGACCTAAAAAAATCCTCAAGGTTAATGGACAAGAAAGGATCAAAGATAAATAAAGGCTAAAATCCAGTGTTGGAACTAGCACACTCCATACTCACACTGAATTAGTTATGAATGCAATGGGTATTAAAGATGACTGCAAAATCATAATGAATATAGAGCAAGTCAGAGCAACCATGAATTTCGTTTGGCAAATCCTAGTACAAACTAAGTTAGCCCACGAGGTCAAAAAGATAGAAAAAGGATCCATTGATTTTTATACTTCCATACCATCCATAGTCACACTCTCTAAACATGCAAAGAGTTTTACGCAATGGTCTAAAAAATGATGAATAAGGAAGGATTGAATTCCATGATAAAAAGCGAACCTCTTTTGTTAAGTTAGTAAATATGATATCTTCTATCAACACTATGGAAAGAAATAAGAAGAGTCTTCCCTATGAGGTCCAGAGACCACTGGTCTATTTTGCCAACCAATCAAATATCAATATTGCCCCTATTCACCCTACACCAAAAATTGTTATTCAGCTTTCATCTTTTTTCCTTATAAAAAGGATAAAGCAGTAGCTTGAAGGTAAGAAAGTAAAACTTTAAATACCAGAGAATCCAACTAATAAGCAGTTAATGTTACCTCTTGGGAATTAGCCATGTGACCAGCAGAGGTAGACGCGATGGCCTCACTACATCAGAAAATGACACTCAACAAAGGTATAGTCTTTTTATCCCACAAGCTTCAAAGACTGTGACCAAATAATCGAATTGAGCAATAATCAAGGAACTAGTAAGTGAGAAAAAGCTATAGAGTTCTTTAAGTTCATCAAGCATAGTGAATACAGCATCGTCAACGAGTTGAACAAGTAACCTGCCAGGATATCCGTGCTATCATTGCTCTTGAATTTTGTAGCTCATAGGAATGCTCTTTTCAATGTCTAGAATAAAGTGTATCTTTCTCATGATGTCCCAATAAGCCAATTAGATCATTTAGTAAGCAATATCACTATTGATAAATACATATCTTTCAGTTGTAATAACATTCCCCATAGAAAAAAGGGAAATTACAAGGCCTTACACATCACCACATATTATGAAAGTAGCATGTTGCCCAAAATGCTTATTGATAACGGGTTAGCTTTGAATGTAATGCTTATATCTTGCTTGAACAAGCTCCTCATGAATACATTTCATATTAGAATAATGCATGACCATGCAAGCATTCAATGGGACTTGTCGAAATGTTGTAAGAAACATCACCATCCTACTTTAAATTGGCCCATGCACTTATGAAATAGACTTTTATGTGATTGATATTGCTTCATCAAATAATTGCATGCTACGAAGGCCATGGATTCACTCAACGGGATCAATACAGTTATCATTGCACCGAAAACTAAAGTTCATCATTGATAACAAAGTCATCAACATTGAGGGAGAGAAAGAAATTATCACTGCTACTTCTATTAATGCCTTATAATTAAGCCCAAAAAAGATGCCTTAGAATAATCCTTTTAGTCCTTCAAGTTTGTAACTTATTTCAAAGAAGGCTTGCTAATCATCAAGCCTTATCTCTCAAGGAGTACTAATATGGGCTTGAAGCTAACTGTCAGCAAGGGTGCTTCAGTTGGAAAGGGACTTAGAAGATGTCTCTAAGGTATTGCTAGAGCTATAAAGGTCATTGATCAGATCAATAAGAAAAGTTTAGGGTTCAAGCCTAATGCACAGAAAAAAAGAAAGCAAGCTCAAAAAAATTATAAAAAGAGGATGGCCCATCTATTGGGACAAGGCTTAGGGCATAAACTAATGTTATTTCCACTATTTTCAGAAACTTTTTGTCTGAGAGGATGTGTGAATATTGAGTCTGATAATGTTACGCTCATACTGAATAAGGCATTTGAGGATTTCTGCATCAATGTGACGATTAGCCAAAGATGTCAGCAACAGACCAGGACAACAGTCTGTGCCCTCTAAGAATTGTTCTAAGTGTTTGAACTGAAATTGAGATCCTTATACTGTTTTAGTCTATTTCAAAATAATGCTATGTACTAAACCTACATGCTTCCGCCTAACAGCATTAGAGGATCCTTTGTATGGATGTCCTTTTATTAAGTTTTATTAATGAAATTGACTAAGCCTAAGCATTATGTATTTCATCTTTTGTGTTCATTTTCATATTTCTTGCCAACTCCTAGACCTTCTTATACATATCTATTCACCTATATTTACTATTTTCCATATTTTTAGGTACCCAAATGAAAGTTACATGAATACTTATACTAAGATCTCAAAAATTGATTTTAAGCAACTGATTTGCACTGATGAGATCGAGTCTGAGGGGATTCTAAGGTAAACTTGGTACCACCAGATTTGCTAACGCTAATTGAATAGGAAGAAAAATATAGTTTACCTCATAAAGAACCCATTAAAACCATAAACTTAGGAATGAGGGTAGATCAAAAGAAAGTTAAGATCAAAACCTCCATATACCCATTAAATCGAACCAAATTGAAAATCCTTCTTTAAGAATATTAGGACATATTCGTCTGGCTGTACTAGGACATGCCTGGACTAGATACCAATATTGTGATCCATAAACTCTCCTTCAAACCCAAATACAAGCCTATACAACAAAAGCTTAGGAGAATAAAACTAGAGATGCTTCTGCAAATCAAAAAAGTGAATATGCAATTTGAAGTAGGATTTCTTAAAGTAGCTGAGTACCTCAAATAGGTAGCCAATATATTCTTGATCCCTAAAAATGATGGTGAGGTGTGAATATGTGCACACTATGGAGATATAAACTGAGCCAGCTTGAAAGATAATTTTTTTGCCCCATATTAACACTCTAGTAACACTGCCAAGAATTTTTTATTTTCCCTTATGAACAGATTGTCAAGCTACAGCTTAATTAAAATAGCACCTGAGGACATAAAGAAAACCATTTTCATGACCATGTGGGGCATATCTGTTACGAAGTTATACTTTCTGGACTCATAAATACTGAAGTAACTTATCAGAGAGTAATGATGACATTGCTCCATCACATATATAAAGAGATAGAAGTTTATGTTAGTGATGTGACTACCAAATTGCCAAAAGAGAGTGAACATGTTGCCAATCTTTGGAAACTCTTCAAATAACTATGCAAATACTAGCTCAAAATAAATCCTGCTTAATGCACCTTTAGTGTCACCTTTGACTAGCTATTAGGCTTTATCCTGAGTGACCGAGGGATCAAGGTTGACCATGACAAAGTTAAAGCCATTCAAAACCTTCTTTCGCTTCACACTCAAAAGAAATTGAGGAGTTTTCTAGGTGGACTAAACTATATAACCAGATTCATATCTCAACTAACTAATAAATATTATCAAATGGAATGAAAAATGCTAAAAAGCCTTTAACAAAGTCAAACATTACCTTTCTAACTTGTCAGTACTTATACCACTAGTGCTCAAACAGCTTATAACATTGAATGTATCAGTTTTTTAACAAGTTTATGGGATATGTATTGGATCAACACAATGAGTCTGGTAAGAAGGAGTAGGCTATCTATTATAAGTGTGAAAATAACTACTTAGTAATTGAGAAACTATGTTGTGCTCTAGTCTGGACAGCTCAGTGGTTAAAATCATACATGCTATACCACACCACATGCCTAATCACCAATCTTAACCCCATCAAACACTTGTGTAAGGCCCTTGTCTTGTCTGAAAGATTAGCCAAATGGTAAGTCTTGCTCTCAGAATATGACATCCTATATGTGAACTAAAAAGCCATCACAAGTAGTGCAATAACTGACTTTTTTGGAAATCTAAGTAGCAAATAACTATTAGCCTTTGGATTTTAAGTTTTCAGATGAAGATCTAATATACATATCTGCAGCAGAAGATAATCGTGATTGCAACCAATCTTGGAAAATGTACTTTAGAGCTTCAAATGCATTGAAGCATGGAATCCAGGCTATTCTAATCTCACTTGATGGAAACTACAACTCTTTCACCACCAGACTAAATTTTAATTACACTAATAACATAGCCAAATATGAAGCTTGTGTTATGGGACTCCAATCCACCATCGAAAAGGATCTCAGAACTCTGTAAGTGTTTGAGGATTCAGCCTTAGTGATCTATCAACTATTAGGAAAGTAGGTAACTTAGGATGCTAAGCTAATCCAATACGATAAGTTAATCTCTAAGCTGAGATAGGAATTTTATGAAATCAGCTTTCAACATTTTCCTCAGGAAAAGAAACCAAATAGTTGATGCTCTAGCAACCTTAGCTTCCATGTTCAACATAAATTGAGAGTCAAAGGTCATGCCTATTCCAATGAGTATCCATGAAATTCTAGCCTATTACCATAGTATAGAGGAAAAAAAAGATGGGCTACCGTGGTACCATATATTCTTCTATACATCAGAGATCAACAATACCCCGGATATGCAATCAAAACTTATAAGTGAACCATTTGGAGAATAACTGTGAGCTTTGTATTAGATAGTGGAATTTTATACAAGAAAGGTTAGGATCAAGTACTACTCCGATGCATGGATGACTTCGAAGCTAAAAAAATTTTCAAAGAAGTTTATAAGGGAATTTAGCAAGTGCCAATAAACACCAAATGGCAAAACAAGTCATGCAATTAGGCTATTATTGGTTAACCTTTGAGAAAGATTGCATTAACTATGCTCGAAATGCCATAAATATCAAATTTAAAAAGATAAAATCTATGTCTCGCCATCACTTCTGCATGTTATGATCGCCCTATGGCTTTTTTCTATACGAGGCATGGACATTATCATACTGATCACTCCTAAGGCTTCCAATAGGTACCATTTCATCCTGGTCACTATCAATTATTTCACCAAATGCATGAAAGTGACTTTGTACGCAAATGTTAATAAATTCACTGTGTGTAAATTTATAAAACAAGATATCATCTGCATATATAGCCTTTTCGAGCATATTATTATTGACAATAGCTGTAACTTGAAAAAATGATGCAAGCAGTCTGCTCTTAGTTTAAAATCCAGCATCATAATTGTATGCCATATTGCCTAGAAAAGAATAGGATAATTAAAGCAACCAATAAGAATATCAAGAAAATAATCGAAAAGTTGGTTGAAACATATAAAGATTCGCATGAAAAGTTACCTTTTGCATTATACGTCTACCATAGAACAGTTTGAACTTTCACGGGTGCTACATCGTTTTCCCTAGTCTATGGCATGAAGGTTATTCTATCTATTGAGGTCAAAATCCCTTCATGGACTCAATTAGAAGAAGCCAAATTAGTCAAAAAAATGATACAAGCAGCTCAATCTTATTGAAAAGAAAAAAATGAAAAGTATTTATCATAGGTAAATATACCAAAAGCTTAAAATGAAAACCCATAACAAAAAGGTCTGCCCTTGTCAGTTTTTGGAAAATGACCTAGTGCTCAAACAAATCCTCCTATAAATACTTGAGAAAAATGGACTTTAAATAAGAAGGCTTATAAGTGGTGAAATGAGGGTTTTCTGAAAAAGCCCTGATTTTAATTGAGATGGATGGTGTTAACTAGCCCAATCCTATTAATTCTGATTCCATTAAGAAATACTATGCCTAACCAAAAAATTGATGAAAACCCAGAAAGGCATCTAAAAAAACAAATCCGCTTAAGTTGAAAACCCGAAAGGGCAGCTTAAATGACTAGACTTTCCTTTACCCAAACCTAATCAAGCAAAACTATCACTAATCTACATAAGCACCAATTTAATCTATAATCAACTATGACCAAAATAGTAAATCATAACCTAATTTCCTTGCCATGTTTAGCATACCTTATCGAACCTCATTTTTACCCTAAACCTAGAAAAAAAGCAATGCCCACCTAAACCTGTGCAACCATCACATCATAGGGTAATTCGAAAAGCATTCTCAGGGTTCAGCCAATACTAAAAGGATTGCTTGCTTGAGAAAGTCTCTAAAAGCACTCAGTGGATGATTCATGTCATTAGCATCAGGGACCCAGTTATCCAAAAAATTATTCTTAACTTTTTTGTGTCTCAAAATCTTTCATGATCTTGAAATTTGTCATAAGTTGTACCCATTTTCTTTTGAATGGAATAGAATTACTTGATTTCTCTCTTGATTTCTTTTTGTAACACTTGCATTCCATGTGTATCATGTTTATCATTTAATTGATAATACTTGATAAATAAAAAAAATTGATAACAAGATTTCCTAGAATTACTTTAAAAAAGGCAAAAACTTTGCAATGAATTTGTTTCATATTAAAAATTGAGAATGAACCTTGGCACCATAGCTAATCTTACCTTTAAACCTTCCTATCTTGAAAACATGTTCTAAACCTTCTCCCTAGCAAACTTTAGTTAGAAGAAATAAAAATTCTTTTTTTACTATTTTATAAACACACCTAAAAGTTAGAGTAGTCTGCTCAAACTTCTAAAAGCCATCTTTTAAACTGAAATTGATAAGATGAAACTATTAAACCTACCTCCAAACTAAACAAAGGAGTCCGCAAATAAGAACCAGTCAAGCTTAGAACCCTTTCTTCACAATCATGGGTCATCTATACTTTTCTAGAAACAATTCAAAGCCTTTAAAAATTTAGAGTAACATTGGTGAACCCTATGGTAAGAGGTTACCCGATTAAAACTCATGGGAAAGCAAACAACTAAAAGGGTCACAATTAATCACTGGAATAGGTTTCTAAAATCATCACATTCGTATCACTCAAACATGCATTTTCATTCTCATGCATCAATCATACAATAATTAAAAGTTTTTATGTATAGCCTTCTGATCCTAAAAGTCAAACAACTAAAAAACTTTGGCATAGTTTTTTACATTTTATAAACCTCAAAGGGACTCCGAGTAAAAATTCTTGACCTTGCAATTTTCCAAATAAGAAAACCATCTAGGTAAGATATCTAAATTCATAAGTCCATAAAACGTTGGACACCTTTTGCCTTTAGTCCACAAAGAGCTGGACACTTTTTTTTTTTAGTCTACAAAGAGCAGAATGTCTTTTTCCTTTTAGTCCATAGAAAGCTAAAAGCCTTTTTCTTTTAGTCCACAAAGAGTTGGACATTTTTCCATATCAATCCATAAATAGTTGGACATTTATTGAATCTGTTTACAAAGAGCTAGGCACTAATCAAGTTGTCTGCAAAGAGTTAAGCACCAGTCGAGTTTGTTCACAAAGAGTCAAGCACTAGTAGAGTCTGTCTACAAAGAGCCATGCACCAATCTAGTCATTCTCAAACTGCTAGACACTAATCAAGTTTGTCTGCAAAGAGCTGGAAATCAATAAAGTTTGTCCATAAAGAGTTGGGCACCAATTGAGTCAATCCATAAAGAGCTAGACACCAGTCGACTCAATCCATAAAGAGCCAAACACCAGTGGAGTCTATCCATAAAGTGCTAGGCACTAACGAGTCCATCCATAAAAAGTTGGACAACATTCGAGTCCATCTATAAAGAGTTGAGCATCAATAGAATCCATCTAGCTAGCGCCTATTTGGGAAAATTAAATCCTAGAAAACTCAAAAACCCAGTAGGGAAGTTAAAGCCTAGAAAGCTCAAAATTACTGTCAATACATTACCTTCATCATAGCAAAGCATTAATTAAATCTTATTTTTACAGGTATTCAAGAAACATCAAGAAACATCATTTCATCCTAGATAAAATGGTGTCTATTTATCTTTGCTGTCCGTGATGCATAGTAACGGTCAAAGAAAGGCAACTGTAGACACCCCATTGTATTTGGGCCAATATTAAGGCATCAAAGGTTCAATTAAGGCATCATTGGAATCATTTAGATAAGCATGGATTTGTTCCCCACCATTTATAGCTTAGGTAAGAGGCTTAGAGTATTTAAAGGTACGTAAGTTTCACAATTTTGCATGAATGTATTGATATATCACCTTTATGTATCGATACAAGGCCGTTACATCATCAAAATTAAAAATTTCATTGGTTGTATTGATACATTTACTTGATGTATCGATACATTGGTTAAACATATTAATACAAGGCTTAGCAGTAGCTAAATTTAATTTTTGAACAAAATGTATCAATACATAAGTTATTGTATTGATAAATCCTAATAATGTATCGATACATCTTTAATTGTATTGATACATTTTGGGTTTTTTGCCACCTATGTCAAAGAAGGTTTGCCCTTGGTTAAGACTCATATGTTAAAAAGCACCCACATAAATATCTAGTTGACTGTCAATAAAGGTGCTTGGGCCAGAAAAGGACTTGGAAGACATTTAAAAATAATCTCCAAAGCTTTAAAAGTCATGCATCAAATTGATAAAAGAGGTCTGGGATTCAAGCCTAATACCTACCAACAGAAGAAGTAAGCTCAAAAAGCATGGGGAAAGAGCATGGTCCATCTAAAGGTTCAAGATCTAAAATACAAACCAATGGTGCAACCATCGCTATGAGAAAGTTTTCATTTAAGAGTACATATCAATTGGAATTAAGGAAGAACTACCAGGTTCGATAACATAATGCTTATTTTCTATAAAGTGCTTGAAGATTTCTTTATTAAGATAATCGAATGAGTCAAAAACTTTAGCAACGAACCATGAGATTGGTTTGTGTAGTCCAAGATTTGTTCCAAGCATTTAGACTAAAATAGAGATTCTTGTAATATTTAGATCTAATTCAAAGTAATGCTACGAACTAAACGTACATGCTTCTACCCAAGAGTATCATAGGATATTTTCTATGGGCGTATTTTTATCAAGCATTATTAACAAAAATGACTAAGCATTTTGCGTTCCATTTTTTGTGTCATCCTCATATTTTTTCTCAATTCCTTAGACTTTCTTTCTTTTCTTTGTATATTTTTCTATTTATATTGTTCTTTATATTTTCAGGAACCCAGATGAAAATGGCATTAATGTTCATATTGAGATTCTGGAAATCAATTTCAAGCAACCAATCTGGACTGGTGAGGACAAATCCGAGTGGAATTATGAGGAAAACACCATTTACCCTATTTGTTAATTAATCAAGAAGAGAAATAAATCTTGCCTTGTGAAGAGCCTACTACAACTGTGAACCTTGGGGCAGAGGAAGATTGGAAAGAGGTCAAGATAGGAACCTCTATAAACCCATGAACCCATACTAAATTTATCAACCTTCTTAAAAAACAACAAGATTTATTTGCCTAGTTCGACCAAGATGTGCCTGGGCTAAATACTGACATAGTGGTTCACGGACTTCCCTTAAAATGCGAGTGTAAACTCGTCAATAAAAACTTAGAAGAATAAATTTGGAGATGCTTCTGAAGATTAAAGAAAAAGTAAAAAAGCAGTTTGACGTAGGATTTGTCGAAGTAGCTAAGTATCCTAAATGGGTAGCCAACATTGTCCCAATCCTTAAAAAGGATGGTAAGATACAGATGTACATAGGCTATAAGGACTTAAACTGAGCTAGCCCTAAAGATAATTTCTCTTTGCCTTGCATCGAAACCTTAGTAGATAATATCGCTAAAAATTCCCTACTTTCCTTCATGGATGGATTTTTTAGCTATATTCAAATTAAAATAGCACCAGAAGACAAGGAAAAACCCATTTTCATGACCATGTTAAGGTACCTTTTGCTACAAGGTTATGCCTTTCTGACTCAAGACTGTTAGGGTAACTTACCAAAGGCAATGGTGACATTATTTCATGACCTCATACAAAAAGAAATAGAGGTTCTTGCGGATGATATGATTGCCAAATCCTCAAAAGAGATTGAATATGTCACCCATATCTGCAAACTCTTTAAATGGTTACGTGAATATGAACTCAAACTAAATCCAGCTTTGTGCACCTTTGGTTTAACCTCCAACAAAGTATTAGGCTTCATTGTGCGTGACGAGGAATTAAGGTCAATCCTGACAAGGTAAAAACTATCCTAAACTTTCCACTACCTTGTACTAAAAAAGAAATAAGGTGCTTCCTTGGGACACTACACTATATAGCCAGATTCATATCCCAGCTAACTGACAACTGTGATCTGATCTTTCACCTACTCTAGAAACAAAACCCTAGTGAATGGAATGATGAGTGCCAATAACCTTTCAATAAGGTCAAGTGTTACTTGTTGATCCCCTTAGTGCTTATATCGTTAGTGCCCAATCAACTGCTAATCTTATACCTATAAATTTTCAACAAGCCTATAGGTTATGTACTAGGTCAACATGATGAGTTAGGAATAAAAGAATAAGCTATATACTATATAAGCAAGAAATTGACAAAGTATGAAATGACTACTTTGTAATTGAGAAGTTATGTTATTGCTTTGGCTTAGACAGCTTAGAGGTTAAGGTAATACATGTTATATTACACCATGTGGCTGATCACCAAACTATATCCCATCAAATACCTATGCGAGCCTCTTGCTTTATCAAGAAGGTTAGCCTAGTGGCAAGTCTTACTCATCAAATTTGACATTATTTAGGTAAGCCAAAAAGCCATCAAAGGTAGCGCGATAGCCAGAGATGGCAAAATGAACCCGAACCCAAAAACTCAGTAAGAAAACTTAAACTTGAAATGGCTCGAACCTGAAAAAACCTAAACCAAAATTGGCCTGAACTTGAATTATCCTTAACTTAAACCTGAACTCGAAAGAACCTAAACACGATAAGGTCCAGACTCAAACGAACTTGAACCCAAGTTTGACTTGAATCCAAATGTGAATTTAATAGTTAAATAATTTTTTATAAAGCAAAAATTTAATTATCAATTTTATTTTAATATTCTTTTAATAATTTAATTAAATATTAAAAATTTATTTTATATTTTATATATGATTAAACCTTCTCATGGAAAAGGTCGATTGCGGCTTGAATTTTTTAAAATCCCTAGCCTAGGCCTTCATTTAACATGCCTAAACTTACCCGTTCAAGCTAGAATTACTGTTCATCATGTTAAAAAATATTTTTTATTAATATTTATATATTTTGTAATTAAATTTAAATAAAACATATGTTACTTTGATTTAAAATTATTGTTTCGAGCTTGGTCGGGCTAGTTTGAAGCAAAAATATAAGAACTCGAGCCTAGGCTTAATTAGATCGGTAGATAGCCCAACCCTTGAACAAGTTTAGATATGATAAAATAATAATTTATCAAAAATAAATCATATTACGAGCTTTGAAAATATTATTAATAAAGTAAATTATCCATTTGTCACATTTTCTTTAATTTAATTAGTTAAACTTATTAAATACTGAAAGTTTATGTATGTTAGCAGTAAAATTTTAAAATTTCTTTAAATATTATTATTATTATTATTATTATTATTATTATTATTATTATTTTAAGTAATGATAATTAGAGTCTGATAATAGTATAAAAAAGTAATAAGGTAAATTAAAAAATACGAAAGCCATAATAGATAATACCATATCAAAAATGAAAAAAATCACATGTTAGATTAGCAACTAGACCTGCCCACCAGCCAAACAACTAACCCAACCCAATAGGCCTGGCACGATTAGGCCTGAGTCTAAGATTTTAAGTTTCAGGTTGGCTCGACCTGAAACTGTATTTTCTAAATAAAATAATATATTTTTATTTAAATTTACTTATATAATTTATAAATGTAAAAATAATTTTTTATTTTATGAATAGTGATTTATGCTCAAATGGGTGAGCTCGGCCAAATTCGACCCTAAGCTTAGAATTCAAAATTTTTTTTAGGCCACGGCTAAGCCTATGGAATCGAGCTAATAATCTTTCAAGGTGGACCAGGCCAAATTTGGGCTTGGGCTTAGAAATCAATATTATGTAAAAATGATTACAATTAACAAAAAATAAAAAATGATGTAAAACATACTCAATCTTGAATATAACGCGAACCTGAAAAAGCTCGATCTCATATAAACTTGAACCCATATAGGCTCGAACTTGAACATGCCTAAACCTAGATAAGCATGAACCTGACAGAACCCAAACTAGAAAGAACTCGAACTCGAATAGGCTCGAACCTAAATTGGTCTGAACCCAAAAAAACTCGAACACGAAATAACCTGACCCAAACTCGCCCGAAGCCACCTTTAGCAATAGTTAAGTTCTTGGCAAACTGAGCCAAAGAGGATTATGAACCATTAGATTTTGAATTCCCAGGCGAGGACCTAATGTTCATATTTAAAGTAGATGATAGTATTGGTTATAGCTAGACTTGGAAAATGTATTTCAATGGAGCCTCAAATACATTAGGGCAAGAACTAGGGCTATTTTGATCTCACCAAATGGAGGTTATTATCCTTTAACTGCCAAACTGAACTTTGGTTGCACAACAACATAGCCAAATATGAGGCATGTGTATTAAGGCTCTGGATGGCCATTGAGAAGGGCATTAGAATTTTACGAGTGTATGGGAATTCCACATTGGTAATCTATCAACTTTGACAATAATAATAAACCAAAGATGATAAGCTATTCTAATACTGGAGGCTAATCAATGAACTAAAAAAGTAATTCAACAAAATTAGCTTCCAACATTTACATTAAGAAGATAGACAAGTGGCAGATGCTCTGGTAACCTTGGTCTCTATGCTCGAAGTAACTTTTAAGTCAGAAGTCACACCTATCCAGATGAGTATTCACGAAGCTTTCGCTTGCTGCCATAGTGTAAAAGAAGAAAAGGATGGTCTGCCATGGTACCATGACATTCTTCAATAAATTTGAGACCAATAATGCCCATAGCATGCTACGAAAAGTAACAAGTGAACCATTTGAAGAATGTCTACACATTCATTTTGGATGGTGAAGTCTCGTACAAGAAAAGCTGGGACCAAACATTACATCAACGTATGGACGCTTCTAAAGCTAAGAGAATTTTTTAGAAGGTCCATGAAAGAAATTATGGCATGCATGCTAATAGACATAGAATGGCAAAACAAGTTAAAAGGTAGGGCCATTACTGGTTGACAGTTGAAAAAGATTGCATTAACTATGCCTACAAATGCCATAAATGCCAAATATGTAGAGATAAAATCCATATCCCATCTCCACCTCTACATGTCATGACAGCTTTATGACCTTTCTCTACATAGGGCATGGATATGATTGGACCAATCATTCCTAAAGCTTTGAATAGGCATTACTTATTCTCGGTTACCATTGATTATTTCACCAAATAGGTAGAAGCAGCCTCATATTCTAACGTCACCAAATCTACTATGAGTAAGTTTGTGAAATGAGATATCATCTGCCAAAATGGAGTCCTCGAATAAATCTACTTGCAACTTGAATAACAAAATGATGGAAACAAGTTGTTCCTAGTTCAAGATTAAGCACCAAAACTCAGTGCCATATCATCCAAAAATGAATAGGGCATTTGAAGTAGTTAATAAAAACATTAAAAAATAGTTAAGAAAATGGCTAAAACTTTAAAGATTAGCATGAGAGCTGCTATTTGCACTATAGGCCTATCATAAAATAATTCAAACTTTAACTAGAAATACCTAGTTCTCCCTAGTCTACAAGATAGAGGTAGTCTGTCAAAGTTGAACTCCCTTCATTCAAGGTATTGATGGAATCACAACTTGAAAAAGCATAATGGGTCAAAAACTGTTACAACCAGCTTAACCTTTTCAATGAAAAGAGGATGAAAGCTATCGATCATGAACAGATGTATTAAAAGCATATAATGAGAGCTCATAACAAGAAAGTCTATCCTTGTCAGCTTCAAGAAAAGACTTAGTGTTCAAAAAGATCCTTTTCATTTACAAAGATACTCAAGGAAAATGGACCTTAAAGTGGGAAAGTCCCTATATGGTTAAGCCCTTCAAATGGAAACTTAAGAAGGCATCCTCACATAAAAAAAACCTTAGATTAGAACCAGAAATGGTATATAGAAAAATAAATTTGCTTAAGTTGAAACCTTGGAAGGGTGGCTTAAGCAACCAAACTTTATCTAAACCTAATCAAGACCAATACTGACCTAACAAAACCATCCTCCATTGAAATACTAAATTTATCTTGTCTTAAACCTGCCAAACCCATATTTACCTAATCTTAAGAGAAAAAGAGTGGTGTGTACCTCGGCTTAGGGCAATTACCATTAGGTAATCTAGAAGGTTGAAGAGTGGTCGATGCCAAAAGAGTTTGTCATTTGAAAGAGGTCTCAGAAAGCACTTGCAAAAAACTCATGTCATTAGCATCAAAAAGACCAATTGATTAAAAAAATTAATCTTCAATTTTTTTTGTACACCTAAAAATGTCTAATGAATTATATTCCTTTTCTTCCAAAAATGAAATACAGCCGTTTTGTTTTTTGAATCTCTTTTTTCATACTTGTATACCATACTGCATTATGTTTGTCATATAATTTATAATGCTTGATAGATTTTACAAAATTGATAATGGGATTTCTTAGTATTTCTTCAAAGAAGATGAAACTTCACAGGAAAATCTTTTAAGTTTCAAAAAGCCAAGAATGGATTATAAAACCAGAACCAGGCTTACCCTTCAAATTTTCCTTATATTAAAAATATGATAAAAAAATGTCCCTTAAAAAACCATAGCCAAAGGGCAGAGCCACATCAATGATGCTTGATCCCTGCCACAAAACCATATTCCTACAGTCAGTTTAGACTATTAGATGCAGCCTATTAGTCATGTCAAGAACTAGCTCACCAAGTCTATTAACCAACCTTAATGAATAAACCTTTAATACGAGTCGATTAGACTAAAAAGCTTTCTTATGCATCACAGGTCCCTTCAATCTTCAAAAAAGACCTTAACTGTTAGAAAAAAAATTTTGAACATTAAGAGTAAAGTTAGTGAACCTTAAAGTAAAAGACACCTAATAAAACCTAAAAATGAAAAGTAGCTTAAAACTTCAAAGCTAGTTACTGAATTAGATTTCTAAATTTTACTATTTGTATCATCCAAACATGCATCTGCAACTTAGGCATCATACATGAAAATACTTACCATTTTTCAGGTGTGGACTTTTGCCTTCAAAAGTACTAAGCAAACTCAAAACTACAAGTACCAACTATTTCTCTAAAAACCCTAAGTAAGCTCTCTAAACTCTATACCTTAGTCCACAAAAAGTTAGATACCTACCTAACTCAGTCCACAAAGAGCTGGACATCTATTTACCTCAATCCACAAAGAGCTAGATTCCTAGCTACTTTAGTCCATAAAGAGTTGGATGCCTACGTACCTTAATCTAGAAAGAGCTGGACGTGACCTACTTTAGTCTATAAAGAGTTGGATGCCTATCGAGTCAGTCTATAAGGAGCTAGATGCCTATCTATCTTAATCCATAAAAAGCTAGATGTCTATCAATTAGAAGTCCACATTAGTTGACACTTGTCTTGGTGGTCAAACCCAAGAAACTACAAAATTGGGAGAGAGGTCAAACCCTGCGAAACTTATTAAATTTTTTTATCAATCGAGACCACTGCCAACATACTCTACCTATCTCAACGTAATACTAATTAGATCTTTATTTTTCTGCAAGTACTTAAGAGGCAATGTTCCACCTTAGACAAAATTGTATTTACTTGTCTTCACTTTATTCCTGCTTCTCAGTAATAGCCAAAGAAAGCCAGTTGTAGATACCTTATTTTATCCAGGCCTTAGGGTATCAGAAGTCATCATCAGAGGCACCATCAAGGTCATTTAAAGAAGCACAAGTCAATTTCCTACCATTCTCGACTAAAGCAAAGAGTTCAAGGAGTCAACGATAAGAAAACCCATTTTTTTTATATATATGTCTTGATACATAGGTATGAAGTATCACCACAAGGATCCAAATCATTCAAATGCCAAAATTTTACCATTTGCATCAATAACAACAAGCATCGATACTTAAATAGTGGTATAGATACCAAAGGCCTTGGTATCAATACAAGATTATTTCAAAGCAAAAAATTAATTTTTATGTCAATCTATATCGATACATGGCATGAAGTATCGATACTTGAAAGAATATTAAGCTTGGTATCGATTCAATGCTAATTGTATTGATACTAAAAGCCAAAATTGCAGGAAGTATCGATAAAAAACCCATGGTATCAATTTTTAAAGGTTTACGGTATCGATACAGAGTTTATTGTATCAATACCACCAGCAAAATCTACCTATTTCATGCCATTATCACACTTTCATCAAAACATCAAAAAATCAATTTTGGTTATGACATTGGCTTCTAAATCACCCAAAATTAAGCATAACTTGACATAAATCATGTGGATCTCATTTTTGGGTTTTAAACATTAGATTGACATATTGTCGAAAGGTCTATTAAGCTTGGCATTAGGGCGTTTCATGAGGAAATTTAATTTAATAAAGAAAAAAGTTATGATTACTTATGTGATCAGCTAATGCATGGTTTTCTTTACCTGCAAGAATCAAGATTAACTATTGAAAGGTATCATATTGGTATAATGAGTCTACATATCATACATGCTAAAAATCTTATATGCCATCTTTACTCAGTCATCTTATTGGCGAAAATCATCCCCTGTATAATCCAATTTTTTTTATCTTGCTATGGGAGATTTACATTAGCCACCAAAAACACCCCAAGCTCTCTCAAAATATCCATTCTTGTAGCTTGTTTTCCACCTTTGCAAAAGCCTTTCCAAAACCTTTTATTTCCTTCATCTCCACCATAAAAACTATCTTTCATAGCCACCATAACCAAAAGCTCTTTCTTTTCATTCTTTTCTTGCTAATCCATAGCAAAGAAGAAGAAAAAAGTGAGCTAAAAGTTGTTGGATTACTATTTAAGGATATAGCTAAGAGTTTAAGCTTTCATTGGGGTATATTTCTATCTTTTCTTCCTTTTATTTTCTATTTTTCTTCATCTTCATTATCATCTTAGTGAACTTTTATGTTTCCATGACCCTATTAAGGCTTCCATGCATTATTATGGCTTTGTTTGTGGTAGCTTTTGGATTTTGATGACTATCTTGGTGCTTCAATAGTGTTTTGATGAAGTAGAATGCCATATTTCTTGTTGAGATTAAAATAGCCTTGCTCACGTATTCTTGCCATGTTTTTTAATCTTAAAATGCTTATTTCATGTTTGAATACTTAGCCTAGAAATTTTGATCTTAATGATACCTTGGGATGCATTTTCAATATGATTTCCTTATTAAAGTGTTTTGATAGTTTGCTATTTTGAGTGGTTTTTCAAGTTTGATATCTTTACTTAGTTTAGTTCATCATATGTTTGTTGAAATGCCTCTATGAGAATTGTAAAAATATGTTTTCAAAGAAAACCCTAATTTAAGTCTATATTAACCTCTATCAACTAGGATTAGCAAATATTTTCAATACATTGGTTCTGCAATCTTGGGGATATATTAAGCACAAATGTTTGGAATCATTGCCTCATTAGGCCAAATAAATTATATTTTTAATCCAAAATCAAAAACACTCTCAACTATTTAGTTTAAGCCTTGTTTTAAGCCTATCATGACTATTGGCATGGATATGGGATAGTTTAGTGGCTACAAAATTTGGATTGGTCTATTACTTCATTGTCGTGGATCTTAGTGATTGGACATTCATATGTCTGACACCTTAACATGTTACCATAAAAGCCTTAACCCAAAGAAATCCCTATTTTGGTATTGGCAACACAAAAATCCCTATTTGAAAAATTATTTTTAGACTATAAATGATTTTTCTAGAATTTTTTAGCATTTTTCTTGAAAGGGCTTCAAATTACCCTTACAACGATACCTCGTTTGCCCCTAAATCATTCTAGATGCAGAGGTTATGATTTTTTGAATCTTTGCTACCTAGAACCTTAGGAATTAGTAATTTATATTCTATTTGGGTGATTCTTATCTTTTAGATAGTTTTTCTAGACTTTTGAATATTATCCCTAAAAAATTCATGAACTTTTTTTTCTGAAAATGTATCATTTGTGATTAAGGGATCTTAATTGATTCCAGGGCAATTTTTTAAAATTCACAGTCCTTTTCTCCTACATTTGTCATCAGCACTGGTTAGACTCAGTTTCAAAAATTACTTCCATATAGAAAGTGATTTTCTAGGATCTTTTAAGGATTTTTACATTAATCTTTGTTAAGTTACCTTTCTAAAGTACCTTGTTTTCCACTAGAAACCATCGAACCAAACCAAAATAAATTTGGGAAAATGGATAGCATGATGTTATCCCCTCTTGTTACTGAACTTGAGAAAGTTTACTTGGATTTTCTTGAACCATCTTTTGTAGTCATTCAAATGACACAAAATATATTCAATTGTTTCCCCTATGATGTCATGAGTCACGATGTAGGTTTCTTTACGTTCGGATCAAAACCCAAAAAAAAATTTCAAAATTAACTGCCCATTCCTATTTAAAAAATTTGATTGTCCAATTCTAAAATCTTGTTTCTACAAAACATATAAAAAATTTTAATTTTCAAAAATCATTCAAAATCTCACTTTTTGAGGAGATACTCTAACTCTTGTTTTGAAAAGATACTTCAACCCCATTTTTGAAGGGATTCTTCAACCCTGTTTTCTTTAAGGGGATACACTAACCCTATTTTTTTAAAAATACATCCAAAATCAAAGTTTTTGCTCTTTTCGGCTTTCCTAGACCTTTTATCAAAATTTTTATGTCTAAAATGACCATCAAGTCCAAACATGTCTCAAAATTGTTAATTCGATCATTCTTTAATAGCCAAGGTCAATTTTAAGATACATCTCGACCGTCCTTCCTTTTTTTATGTTTTCATGTATTCATCTTTAATGCAACTTTTATTATATTTCTTTTTGTCTGACTAACTCTTTTTCTCTTCTTGATGATGATTGCATTCATGCTTTCAACAAATCAAATTTCATTAAACCCAAGGCAATGTTCGCGTGAGTATCCCTCTAATGCTTGATGTAGAGTATCCTTTCCTAAATCAATCCAGATTTTATTTTATCAGATAGTCTATGTTTCTCCTCTTTTCCATGTTGCATAAAGAGATATTAATTGTTTATAATGAAAATCCAAATTTAATATTTAAAAATTTGTATTTATAAGAAGGGGATTACACATAATAATGACTACATGAAAAACCAAAAAAAACCTAGACTTCAATAAATTATAGCTGGATGGTACCAATTTTGGATGTCATAGGGGTGCTAATCCTTCCCCACTCGTAACCGACTCTTGAACCCTTTTAAAATGAACTCTAGTATACGTAGTCCATAAAATTAGTGTTTTAAGTTTTGTAACTTGGAATCACCAGTTTTAATAGGTATCTGGTTATACCTAGCCTAAAATGATTGGTGGCGACTCCAAGTCATGGTCATTTCGTTATGGCCATGCAATATCGATTAGATGAGCAGTTCATCCAATGGTTATTCCCTCCACTTTCACTCTATCACACCTAATCCAAATCCTAATCAAAGAATGATCCAAAGGCAAGCCCCTTTTCTCTTTTGTTTTTAAGTCATAACATGTCACGCAAAGGGCATGTCGCGACACGTATATCTCTCTTCATGCTCTATTTCTGTAGAAAATTCCAATTTGTATACATAAAGATTTAATCAAGAGTTGTAAATCTTTAGTTATGATGTTTAATCCAATAAACTTATCTTTTTTTTTTAGTTTTCACTTTTTGTTATTCAACAGGTGTCATTGGCAACATCTCATTTATGAAAAAGCTTCACTTGAAGAGGTTTGAATAAAGTTAAAATGAAACTAGTTGTTGCAAAAAAAAATTACCAAAATTCGTAGGCGATTAGGATCCTAAAATAAAGGAATTCATATTTTTCTTTGTAAATTTTGATAGATCACATTCTAAAGTCTAGTATTTGAATCTCTTACATAGGTGTATAGATCCCTCTATGTAAAAAATTACAAAAGCTCATTTTTCTATTCTAGCAACTTTTGGCTTAGACACGTAATTAAAAATAATCTAATAAAAGCCTAAGATGCCTTAGACATGTGATTAACAAAAGAATGCATCATGGCCTTTCAATGGTAAATTAATCTAAAATAAGCTCAATAACAGAGTTCTTCTAGCTTCATACTCGTAACAGACTAACATCATTAGTTTGGCTATTATTCAGATTTCTTTGTAATGACCTCTCAAAATTCAAATGTTAAACTTTCCACAAAAATGCTTTACGTCTTAACCTCGATTAAATAAAACCAAACATATATACAATTATCCATTTATTCAAATGAACAGGATTAAGACTGAATATAATATTTTGATATTTGAAGCTTATGCTAAGAATAAAAAATCATACTTCCTCAGTTTGCTAGTTATATAAATAAAAAGTAACCAAATAATATTTCATATTTGTTTACTTGGAAATATACCCATGGTTGTTAATAAAATTTCAAATTTAAAATTTATGCATGCATCTTTATAGTATATGATGCAAAATAAATTGACAATTATTTAATAAACATGCCCATGTTTTTATAATCTGAACAACATAACTAGAGAAGCTAGCTTTAATGTCATATGAAAGATTTAATTTAATGGAACATACCTTTAACCATTATTGTCGAGGATGCGACCTTGCTTCAAGCAGACAAACATGAATATTTTGTATAAGCCTTCTAGCCTATTTATCTAATTTATGATAATTATCTTATGATAGTACACAAAAAATTTATATAGATTAGACTAAAAACCTATACTAGCTAAGTAATGAGAGCTATATCCTACCATCAAAGAATCTGTATTCTAATTAGTAACTAAAATAGAATTTAATTAATTTTAAACTCTTATCACAAGAGTTTTATTTTGAATATGAATTATCTAAATAATCTCACCTTAATAATAATTAAATAATTAGTTAATTATCTTATCCATTTAATTATCATGTGGGTCATATAAAGTCCAACATATTCAAGTTCAAGCCATTTTCAATGTTCTTTCAAGTTTGGATTACTTCGAATATCATGTGAGCCATTTATTAGTTAAAAAGTCAAGTGAGTTTTAACTAAGTCCATTGAGTGACTTGTCATACAAAATATAAGCTCAGATTGTTAACCATAACTTTTTATTCTTCAAGTATCAATAAAGATAAACTTGTTAATTTTGATCTAAAATTGAAAAATTCATCCAATCTTCCAAACAAAAATCCAATCAAACCTAATATGATTATAAAAGTCAAGAACTTAAATCGCTCCAACTCAAATTCAAAAATTCACACATGCTTGAAATAACTTAAATTGAATCCAAACTCGAAATGATCAAATTGGGTCTAAACTCAAAATGATTCGAATGTAAATTAAATATAATTCTATTTTAAAAATATTAAGTTAATAATAAATAAAACATAAACTATTAATTATTTTTTATAATTTAAATTATCTTTCAAAACTTATTCTTTACTATTATAATATTACATTATTAATATTACTTCTTAATTAGGATTTAAAAAAATTTCTATAATAATAATTGGAATTTGATTTAATGTTTATTAGTAGATATCATAAATAAAGTTCTTAATTTTCTTTTTTCTTTTACTTCAAGAAAATAATTAAATAGATGGATACTATTCATTTTAATATAAAAATAATTAATAATAATTCAGTAAAACTAATTATAGCACTGACTTTTAAACATTTTATTATAAACTTCATACATCAAATGATAAGTTCTAGTATCCCTTCATATGTCTTTCTTCATGTCCCTCTATATCTGATGGAAAAATTTTGATCTCTATTTATAAAGATTTAATCATAATTTTTAATCCTTTAGTTGTGTTGTTTAATCTAATTAATTTATTTTGTATTGAGTTTTTACCTCTTGGTATTCAATAAGTGCCATTGGCAAAATTTCACTAGCGAAAAGGGCTTCATTAGAAAAAAGTTTGAATGAAATTGAAATGAAATTAGCCGTTACAAACAAACATGACAAAATTCGAATTAAGGAATTTGAATCAAGGATTCAATTTTATTTTTGTAAATTATAACATATTACATTCCAAAACTTAGTATTTTAGTGCCTTACATAGGTAAACGAATCTTTTTGTGTAAAATATAGCAGAAGCTTATTCTTTTATTTTAAAACTTATAAGATGTGAATTTCATAAATAGCATTTAAATCTCATACGTAAAGCTTTTCCGATTAATCTTTAATCAATTTTCCTGCCTTGAAACTTGACCAAATCAATTTATAACTTCTTCCATGTTAATTTTTCAATAATTAATTATTCAATCAATTAATTTTTTATTACTTTTAACTGAAAATATTTCCAACATCAAGCCCAAAAACAATTGAAGCCCCAAATCTAAATGGTAATTGATCCAATATTGACTTAAGCTCAAAATTTGATAAAGCCCAATTTCATTTAATTAATCATAAACCTAGACAGAATCAAGTGCCAACAATAAGTTATACCTCATTCAGTTCATAAATCCCATGAAATACCACAAGGTGCCTGCCAATGCGAAGCCACACCAAAATTTCGCTTCAATCACCTAGACTTCGACCAATTTTGCAGAAACACAACCGAAAATTCTTTATCCATATCTCTATAGGAGACTCTTGTTTGTACATCATAATCAAATATTTTGTATGATTTTTTTTTTTGGTTGAAAGAAGTTTTATCATATCAACATTACAGATTCAACAAATCTTGTTCTTTTTCTTAAAAAAAAAAAAAATACTTGTTCGACTAATGCAACATCAGTTGTACTGTAAGTTATATTGTAAGACAATGGTATTTTAACCATTTCGCAGCTCATGGCAATCTAACTGGCGATAATGAAAGCACGTCCTAAGGTGGCCGGCTATGTGTCCCTTTTGAAACTTCAGGGACTTATCTCAGCACGCCTCTAACCAAAAGGTTTATTTGTGAAGTTCTCCTTCTATTTTATTCATACTACAATTATATATATATATATATATTGGATTTATATATATTTTATTCAAACTTAAAAAATATCAGACTAAAAAGCTACTGGATAATTCAAATACAAAAATATTGATACCTATTGTATAAATAAAATTATTATATGATTTATATTTATATAAATATTTATTTATTTTTAAAATTTTAATTTTGAATATTTGTGTTGCTTTTTATTTAACTATATAAAAATTAATTCATTATTACATTGGAAATTACAAAAAATCTATAACTCATAAAATTTCAAAATTTTATAACTTGATTAAGCTTGCTTAAACTCGAATTGCGCTCAAAATAATATGTAGTTCTGAAAAAATTTATATTCAAACTGATCAAACCCAAAATGACTTAAATCCAAAATTATCCCAATCCAAAAATCCGAACCTAACATTAGTCAAATATTAAACTAACCTAAATTCAGAATAATAAGAACTTAAAAATAACTCGATCCAAATCTACCGAACCCGTCCATTTACCCACTTTACTGATTAGATCTAAAATGTAATTTCATTTCAACTGCTTGCTATTAACTAAGCAGACAAGGAGGACAACTAAAATTTAAAGAATATTTTTGAGGCAAAACATTCATAAGCCAAACTTCTTACCTTAAAAAAACCTGCGCCTATTAAGTAATGTTCAAAACCACATTTCTAAAACAAAATTGCAGTAATGGAAGACAAAACTCAGTAGAATTTTGATAAATCGTAACTTGTCTCAACAAGAAATCAAAAAGAAGTCATGCAAGCAACATTTGTTTAGTGCCAACAGATGGCTCACATAACAACAGCATTTACATCAGATTGATAAGCAATGTTGAATCTCTCCGTCTCTCAACAGTGGCTGCTCATCATCCACGTTGACATACATACAAAAATTCCTGCAATATGAATTTCGGTCATAAATTCTACACCATCTCGTTCAAGATTTGAACTAAAAAACTTTCACAATGAAGTTTCAAATTGCATTTGCATGCCTAGATGGACAAATATTTTTAACCTACTTTTGAAGCATTATTTTAGAAATAGTAGTTTAACAGATTTGCCACTTTGCTTTAAGTTACCAATTGGGAAGCAGTACCTGGCAGTGCCAATGCGTCCACAAATGACCATCTCCTTTTACTGGATGTTGAGCTTTCTGCACATACTTATAGAGTTTGATTAGTAAGCCATTCTATTTCTAACAAACCAAAACAGAACAAAACAAAAACAATCTAATTTCTTCTTCTTGGGCAGTTCAGCTTGATTATCTTAGATTCAATAGATTTTCAGCAGGAAAATCAAATAGACTATTACAGTAATACTAAAATGCCATCTCTAGGAAATTGAATTGCTGCGGCAGTCAAACTTAAAAAAAAAAAAAAAAGAGACTGAATTTGATGCTTTAATTTCACAATTAACAGGAAATGCAAAAAGAGGCTTGATAGCTCTAAAACCAGATTGGACATTGATGCTTTTTATATATACCATTGATTGGTAGAACCGAGGAAATGAAAACGAAAAGGACAAGTTGGGGGTGCAGTTTTCTGACCTAAATCACAATTGGTGGTGGAATTGAAGCTCCCGCACATGCACAGCTGCTTAACCCCATCAGTTCCAAATCCACATGCTCCACCGGTGGCCTCGCAAGCTCTACAAAACTCTTCATTTCCTTGAACGGAATACTTCACTCTTATCCCATAGGACCACCCAGCAGGCCCATCAACTCTCAATGGTGCTAGACTATAGGCACTGCTATAGCCTTCACACTCAAGCTTGCTCAAATTTATAGCCTTGATAGCCTCAAATGCCACAGCACAACACTCTGGTGGGCCAGACCCATAAACTGAGCCCACTTTTTTGCGACCCACCAGGCTCCATGCTGGGCAATCATAGTAGTCCTCACATCCCATTCCGGATACATTCCTACAGGGCAGGTGCTTTCCAGGGAAACCCTGGAACAGTGGTGATTCAGCTGAGCAACCTATGAGCATGAAAACATTATCAGCCATCGGATTGAAATAGGGCTCCCGCCATTGCTCGACGGCGAAGCCGTTGCCTCTACCGCCTAGCACCATGGTGTCACAAGTCGACATGTGGGGGTCATGTAATGTGAGTGCTTGATATGCGTAGTCTATATCTAGGACCCTGTATGACCCTGAACTTATGTGAAACATTAAAACATCGTTCATGCAGAACAAAAGGTCTCTGAAACCTGGATGACCGCAGCCATAATCAAGCGCAAACGGATAATCTATGGTAATATTTCCACAATACGATCGACATGATCTAGCTCGAATTGCTGCAAAACATGGGGTAGCTAATAAAGCTAGAAAACTGAAAGAGACGGTGACCGAGAGGAGCAAAGTCATGGCTGCAGTAACTCTAGGTAGGAAACCTGATCAGAGTAATAGAGGGAAATTGTGTAGGGACTGAATAAAAATAAATAAATTTAGGGGGGGATGCAATGATACTTTGCTTGGAGAGCAGAGGAAATGTTTGGTTTTTTTCGTGAAAATATGATGCTTGGAGAACTTCATTCACATGTAGCACTAGTTATATACATATATTTATATGGGTTTTCCTTTCACTTTTATGAGGAATAAAAGAAAGATTTGGGTTCTTTTAAATGTTGGGTTGGCTGGCTTTTTGATGTTCCGCTAACTTTAGTTTGCTTTTTGAGTTGACAGATAAAAACTGTCGATGAATTTGCTTTACATAATCAAATCAACAAACGTATTCGCTTGTCTCTGAGACTAGAGCAGCGGAAGTGGGGAAAAAAAAGCAGCAGTTTACAGTAAAGATTCGTAAACTATAAGAAAGAAATTTTAGCTAATTTGCAAAATATTTGCAATGCATTTGCTACATGGATATTAAAAGGCTTAATTATTATAAAGTTTATATGTATATATGAGCAGATTATCCTTTTTATTTTTAATTTTTTTTTGTTTATTTGCCTTTTAAATCTTTTTCCAGGAAATAAAGCAACTATAATGAGAAGATCAGAGTTAAAACTTCAAAGAAGATTAGTGAGAGATACATTATGGGGAGTGTTAAAAGATTCCCAAATGAAGCTTCAAATTAAAGGCATGTTATCAAATGAAAACAGATATAATGCCAAATATGGGTGCAAATTGGGTTTGGTAAATTCGTGATCCGTTCGAAAACCGATGGTATTTTGATTTCAAAATAATTCAGCTCAGTAAAAATATATTATATATAAATATTATATATATATATAAAACATTAGAGAATATTTAAAATTTAATAAAAGAAAAATAAAACTATTAAAGATTAAATTAAAAATAATATTTAAAAAAATTATTTATAAATTTTGGTGAATTTGAAAAAAATTTAAATTTTAAACTACTGATTAGGCTAAATTTGAATAATTATGTAAGGTTCTGATATCATATCTTGGTCTACTCTGGTCACAAACACTTGTTAGTTCATTTATGAAAATTTTTTGTTTTAGTTTTTTTAACAAATATTGAATTTTTTATACAAACATAGTTTATATAAAAATAATTTTTAAAAATAAATATTCCTTTGAAAAATAAAATGAAAGTGGCTTGTGACACAAATTGGACCGCTATGAAAATGGGCTTGTCACATAGCTTGAGTGGGGTTCAAACTCGAAGCAACCAAAAAAAATCCAATTTAAGTTGTACTTGTAAGGCAAAATTAGCCCTCCAATTTTATAAGAAAATGAAAATGGCCCTCAATGATTTATTTAATAGAATTAAATTTGTAAACTTTGAAAATGAAGATGAATAAACTCTAATTATTAGAATTCTTGAAATAGCAATGAATATATAATTACTAAAATTACTAAAACAGCAATCCTTTAAGGGATGCCAATATTTTTATTATAATAAAATAATAATTCAAAATAATAAAATTTAAGAATTTACTTTTAGTTTTTAATAAAATTTGAAAATATGTTAAATAAAATTTCTTTTAAGGAGATTAATTTGAAACAATTAAGCTTAGGTATACTCTTAATTAGAAAAAAAAAAGCACTTTCATTTATTGGATAAAAAGTAATAATTGTTGAACTTTATGTGATCCAAATAATAATTAAGTGAACCAAGATAATTATTTAATTATAATTAAGGTGATATTATTTAGATAGATCTTATTCAAGATAAAATTCTAATCAAAAAGTTTAAAGTTAATTAAACTCTATTGTATTTACTAATCAGAATACAAACTCTTTTATGGGAGAATACAACTTTATTTAGTTTTATAATATCAGTCATAGTCTAATTTGTATAAATTCTCTATGCACAATTATAAGGTAAATATTCAAAAATAAAAAATAGACTAGACGACTTATACGATATGTTCATCTTCATGTGCTTGGTGAAATCGTATTCTTGATCAACAATGGTTAGAAGTATATTATTTAAATTAAATCTTATATGTGGTATCAGAGCTAAGTTCTCTAACTCTTTTATTCAAATAATATTGACATGCATTATCTTTTAAAATAATTATCAAGCATGTATTTACAAAAAATCAAGTATAAATTAGTCGGATAAAGATTAACTGATTGGTAGCAAGAGAAATTAAAAAAATATATTACGAATGTTTGATGGGTTTGATCTTTTCTTTTACATTTAAAGTAAAAAAAAAAAATTCTAAAGAATACCTAATACTTTGATCCATGACTGCAAAATATATTATTACTAATCATTTCGATGCGTTTAATGGTATTAAAAAAACTAATGGAATTCGAGAGGAGGCACGCAACAAATTTGGCTATGATCAATTGACCTTATTGAAGGAAGCTTTTGGGCTAGATGCCCAATTTAATCCTTTACATATCAAATGGTGTAAAGTGTCCAACTAGGTACAAAATCCATTCCATTTTTGTTTGTTTCATTTGATCGATTGTTTTTTATGACGTTTGTTGCGATCTTTTAAGTACACAATACATAAATTATGAAAATTTACTTAAAATCATGTATTTGGGTTTTTAATTGCATGATATATCATATGAAGCAAGAAATTTGATTAAAAAATTGCATTAGACCCAAATTACAACACTAGTATCTATTGCTTATGGCATGTTGCATGGTATATTAAATGATAATATATATAATCTTAAAATTATGGATTATATATGCAAAGTCTAATCAATGCCTACGTGTCACAAAAGGTGCTTGCTACTCATTAATAATTATCCCTTGGGTGTGTTGACTCGATTTTTCAAACATGCTCACTTTTTATTTTTTATTTTTATGTTATTTTTATGACATTTTATGCATTTGTGAAATATTTATTATTTATAATTGAATAATAAATTTATTTATGCATAAAAATTTGGAATTTTATTTTATCATAAACCATTTTTACATGTTGAAAATATTTTAATAGTATATATTCTTCCTATAAAGTTTCCAATAATTTATACTCTCGACCTAAAGGTGAGTAAATTTTTTGTGATAAAGTTTTTCTTGACTGTACAAATTTAATGTGCACATTCAAATATTTTATAATCTTATGCATATTTTGAATGTAAGCATGACATAGAATGTAATATTATTTCATGATTTTGGCATATGTTATAACATGAAAAGTTGGTATTCTCTATTGTAACTAAATTTTTACTATATAAGGGTTAATGCCATTGTTAAGTTTAAGTTTTATAAATTAATAGTTCTTTAAAATAAAATATATTTTTTAAATAACCATATATAGTAGATGACATCAACAAAGTTTTATGCCATGAAATTTATTCATTAATAAACTTAGTATATATTTTTTATGTTATTAAGTCATGTATGCAAGTATTTGTGATAGTACTTATATTTTTGGCATTATTAAGAATGGGATTAGCCATACATCTTAAGTTAATTAATTTAGTTAAAATTTAGTAATTATTTAAAATAAAGTTCTCTTTAAACAACTACATATGGTAAATGACGTTAATATGTAATTTATGCTATAAGTTAACATGATTTAATATTATATTTGATTGCAACTATTCTTAATATGCAACAAATATTTTTGCATATATTCAAAATATGATTATTCAAGTTCTAAATTACTAGCTTAAGAATAGCTATGGCATCTTAAATTGGTTAATTTAGATAAAATAGATAGTTATTTAAATAAAGTTTTCTTTAAATAATTGCATAAGCAAAATGTTAGCTTTATTAGCTTTGAATTAATCTTAGTTTTGATATAACTAAAACTTAAGCTTAATTAGCTTGTGTTTAAATATTTTCAAGAGTAGTATTTTCCCATGAAATATTTCATAAACACTTAAAAAAATACTAGAATGTGTTTTAACTTCTTCAAGCACTCAAAAATATGTTCTTAATACATATTTTTATTTTGAGATAAGTTTTGCATGTTTTGAAGTCATGAAAAACCTTTTAAAATTGATTTTCATGTGAATGTATCGATACGATACTTGGTAATAGCTAAATAACCTTAAAATGCAGAAATCATTGTTCATATATTGAGACAGAGCATTCTGTATTGATACATGACTGTTTATGTATCAAGACAGATCTTTCTATATTAATATAGGACTGTTTAATGGTTATATTTTGGACCATTAAACACAATGTATTGATACCCACTTAATTGTATCGATATAGAGGCAAAGGGAACAATAGGAAAGGATATTTTGAAGGCTACAACGGCTATATTCCTTCATCAAATGTTTCAAATGGCTAGAATCATGATTAGGGCTATAAATAAGCCACTCCAACATTTTTAACAAAAAAGGGAACCAAGAGAATTATGCTTAAAGTCAAATCTTTCATATTTTCTATCATTTTTACTATGTAGTTCATCTTTGTATAGGATTAATTCTTTCTATTTTTGTATTCTTCATTTGGTATCTTTAGATATATATTTCTCTTGAGCCTAAATTTTTGTAAACACCTAACCTTTAGAGGTTTTATTTTTTTACACTTAAATCCTCGCAAAAAATAGAGGTTCCTACTTAGCCATTCAAAAGTAGAGAAGGTTTCTACTTAGCCTTCAAAAGTAGTAAGAGAGGGTTCTATCTTAGCCATAAAAGATAGAGGGTAGAGGTTTTTATCTTAGCCTTGAAAGATAGAGAGTGTAAAGCTTAAACCTTGTCCTTGAAAGATAGACAATTTAAGTTAGTGAATTATGAAAATTTGAGGCAAGAGAGGCCAAGGCCAAGGACATAGGCAATTAAGGCCGAACCTCTCTAAATCATTAAGTTTGCTTTCTTTCATTCGTCTTTAATTATTTATTTCTATTCATTATCTTGCACTCTAAATTTTATTGTTTAGATTACTCAATTTTAATATAAAAGTTTTAATTTACTAAAATTTTGAGAAATTAATTCACCCCATCTTGATTTTGTTTATCACTAAAAGGTCTAACGATTGGTATCAGAGCTTGTGTCTCATTCCTATAGGCTTAACATCCTTTAGCAAAGATCTACAAGAAGACCAAACAAATGGCTAGTGGTGATATTTTCAGTATGGGCCAAGAAGAACATTCTATCATGAGGCCTTCTCTTTCCAACGGTGAAGATTACGCATATTGAAAGACAAGATGAGGCTATTTGTCCAAGCAAATGGTTATCAAGTTTGGAAGATAATCATGAAAGGCCCACTCATCCCAACAAAGATGGTAGGTGCTCTTAAAGTTCCTAAAAAAGAATGGGAATGAGATGAGAAAGACACTAAGATGGCTCAACTCAATGCCAAGGCCATGCACATACTTTTTTGTGTATTAGACCCCAATGAGTACAATAGGGTGTCCTTTTGTGATAATGCCAAAGAGATATAGGACAAGTTGGCTATTGCACATGAAGGGACCAATCAAGTCAAGGAGTCCAAGATAAGCTTGCTTACTCTTGATTATGAGATGTTCAAAATGAAACTGGATGAGAGCATCAAGGAGATGTTTGATAGATTCATGGATATTGTAAATGGCTTGGAGGGTCTCGGAAAGGTGTATCCCAATAAGAAAATGGTTAAGAAAATGTTTAATAGCCTTTCTAAGTCATGGGAAGCTAAAATGACTGCAATTGAGGAATCAAAGGAGAAGCTAAAATGACTGCAATTGAGGAATCAAAGGACCTCAATCTCTTGACCTTAGATGAGCTCCTTGGATCACTCTTCGCATATGAAATGATGAGAAATCATAAAAAAGAGCAACCAAGAAAAGTTAGAGTTGCATTAAAGGCTTCCATGAGTGAGGAAGAGGATGACATCGATGAAGATGGAGAATATATGAAGATGATCATATTTGTCAAGAAATTCAAGAAATTCATGAAGATAGATAAGGGCAAATCATCCCAATCTAAAAAGGTTAACAAGGTGGTGTGCTACAATTGCAACGATTGGGGCATGTCAAATTCGATTAACCATTATTAAAAAAAAAAAAAGGTATTTATAGCAACTTAGAGTGATAGTGACTCTTCCGATGATGATAACTCTAAGGATGACCAAATTGGCAACCTTTGTTTCATGGCTCTTGATGAGCCCAAGGTAACCTTAAATTCTCTAAATTTAAATTCGTATACATTTGATAAGTTACAAGATACTTTTGATGATCTTGTAGTTGAGTTTGAGGAAATGAACTTTAAACACAAGAAAATGATTTCAAAATTAAAAATTGAAAATGATTTATTATTGAAATCAAAACTTGTTTCAGAGAATGAAAAAAGATTTGAAAAATGATTTTAATGACTCCAAGCTAAGAATTAACATTTTAGAGAAAGCTAATTTTGATTTGAAAAGAAAGATTAAAAGGTTGGAACAAGAAATGAAAATCATTTTTGACAAATTTTTTCAAGTTTATATGACCAAGTGCTCACATTGCAATTTTCATAGTCATAATTTGCATACTTGTCCTATCAAGAAAAGGACACAATTTAAAATTGGCAAGTATGGGTTCCTAAGGGAACAAAAGGCTTTGAGACTAACATTCATGGACCCAAAGCAATTTGGATACCAAAAACCAAGTGAAAGTCTCTTGTAGGTGTGTTGGAGCAATAAGGAGCAACACAGTACAAATGGATGCTCTAGACATATAAAGAAGTGTCATGGGTAGCCTCTAAGCTTTAAAATTTTGATATATGTATTGGTTATTCATGTGGTGATTATTAATGCTTTATTGAATTAAAAAAATTGTTTTTCATAAATGGTTTTAATGAAAATTCATGTTTTACATCTTGAGTAATTATGAGCTTAAATGTGCATGCATTTGATGATTTAGTTCTTGATGATAATATGTTAAATCAATTTATGAAATGTTGTTATGAAGCATAATTTAAGAATGCATTGTAAATAAAAGGTTGATTTTGTTAAACTTCATGCCATAGGTTATTAAGAACCTCTATGGCATGACTAAATTATATGCATATCCTTAGGAGGAGCATTTAGAGCTTACTTATAAGATATGATGCCATAAACATGCATTAATAAGTTCTTAAGTCTCTTTAATACTTAATATTCAACTATGCTTGCATGAGACTTAGGGTGTTTAATTATTTTGTAAGTTCATGATTTATGCCTTAAGCAAGTTGGTAAACATTGAAAATACTTTTTAAACATGTGCTTATATGGTTTGAATGAAAATCCTTTAATTGCATATTGCCTTGCTTATGTGACCAAACATGCCAATTCATTGAAACTTAATTTTAAAAGTCATTTTAATCCAAACTTTGATTATTCATGTGAGTTTCAAATGTTTAAATTCAAAAGTTTGCATTAGAATACAAAATCATAGGTTTTGCAATGCCAAATTGCCTATTTTTCTAAGAATTTTTTGAAACACTTAAGGCATGTGTCGATACTTAGAGTCTTCTATTGATACAATGGAAAAAAACTCAAAAAAACCCAACTTGTATCGATACAATGAACTTTTTATCGATGCATCACTGTGTGTATTGATACAAAAGCCCCCTATATAGATATAACTAGTGAAGAATGACCAATTTCTTGTTTTTTTTCTCCTAAATACAAAATTGGTCTCCATAATGAGTTTTCAGTTAAAATCCTTCAATTTTATGATTTCTAAATCTTAATAAACATCGTTTCATAACTTATCACATGCTTAAACATCATAATTGATTCATTGATGAGTGTTTCACAAATCAAATACATTAAGTGCTCATATTACCTCATAATGCTAAAAAATACAAATCTTTCTATACATCATCATTTTTTTTGCAATAATTGGTACCATATGCGCTTAATGTTCTTCATTCATAAATATTTGGTATCACTTATTTCAAAATGTCATTAAGCTCATTAAACATCTTTCATTCCTAACAAAACCTAAGCTTATTTAATATTCTGTTATAATTAAAATCTTGGTACCTTTAATGCCCATCTTTTACCAAGATTGTTTTTAAGTTTTACAAGGTTTATGGAGATAAATCCATCCTTGAAAGATGAACACTTGCATAGCAAAAAAAAGCAAATTAAGCATACAACCTCATCAAATCAAACCAAAACCATCAAGGAATGCTCAAACACTAGAAATGATGATCTTCCAAGTTACAATGAGCATATCATCAAAGTTTAGTAAGGTTGAGGTAATCATCAAACAAATGCTATTAAATTCTTATCCTTTAGCATTAAGTTTGGTGACATACATGAGTCAGTGATATATATAATTGGTATTCTAGTATGTAATGTATGCTTAAAATGTTTGCTTTGAATGAATCATTAAATATTTCTAATTGCATAATTCTTATATTTAAGCATGTTCATTGATTGAATGTTTGCTAAAATGATTTTATTGACATATCATAAATAAGTAAATGATTTTCTAACGTATGAAAATTTGTTATCTTAAAATTTTTTTAACCTTTCATATGGCATCTATTGTAGTGTGCATGTGCACTAAAAATTCAAAAGAATACAAAAGACCAATTGGATTAATAATTCCTAAAATCCTTTAACAATTAGTATGTTCTATCTCTTGAATTTGCTTAAATGACTACAAAAGAATACAAAAATCGGATGAACTACACATTAGGACTTAATTGCATATATTTTCCCAATAATTGGTAGACATGTTCTATAATGTTTAATATTTAATATACCTTCTAGAATTCTTATTGAAATTAGACCCTTAGCTTTGAATTAATCTACATTTACCTTTTTGATATTCCAAAAAAGAGGGAGAATTTTAGGGGCTAATTTGCTTGCTTGTACTTCATTTTTATATATATATATGCTTATGCTAGCAAATAGGAGGATTTCACATGTGATTACATTATTTATATTATTGAAATCCTTAATATTGTGTGTTGGCAATCTTGAAGCCAAATATGACCAAAAATGCCATTGCCAAGTGTTTCAAAATAAAATCTTCAAAAAAGAAATCCATTTCATAATACTTTTATTAAGGGGGATTTTTATTGAAAACTTTAAATGGTTAAAGAGGAGTTTTACAAACAAATTTACCTTAAGTTTTTGTCATATAAAAAAAGAGAGATTGTTAGCTATATTAGCTTTGAATTAATCTTGGTTTTGATATAACTAAAACTTAAGCTTAATTAGCTTGTGTTTAAATATTTTCAAGATTAGTATTTTTCCATGAAATATTTCATAAACAGTTTGAAAATACTAGAAAATGTTTTAACTTCTTCAAGCACTCAAAAATATGTTCGTAAAAAATATTTTTATATAAAACATATTTTAGATAAGTTTTACATGTTTTAAAGTCATGAAAAACCTTTTAAAATTGATTTTCATGTGAATGTATCAATACACTATGTGTATTTATCGATACAATACATGGCAGTGGCTAAATAACCTTAAAATGCATAAATCATTATTCATGTATCGAGACAGATCTTTCTGTATCAATATAGGAATGTTTAGCGGTCATATCTTGGACCATTAAACACAATGTATAGATATAGAGGCACGGGGAACAATGAGAAATGATATTTTGAACGCTCCAATGGCTATATTCCTTTACCAAATGTTCCCAATGGCTAGAATCATGATTAAGGCTATAAATAAGCCACTCCAACACCTTCAACAAAAGGAGGAACCAAGAGAATTGTGCTTAAAGTCAAATCTTTTATCTTTTCCATCATTTTTACTAAGTAGTTCATCTTTTATAGGATTAATTCTTGCTATTTTTGTATTCTTCATTTTGTATCTTTAGATACGTATTTTCATTGAGCCAAAATTCTTGTAAACACCTAACCTATAAAAGTTTTATTTGTTTACATTTAAATCCTTGCAAAAAAGAGATGTTCCTACTTAGCCATTCAAAAGTAAAGAAGGTTTCCACTTAGCCTTCAAAAGTAGTGAGAAAGGGTTCTATCTTAGCCATAAAAGATAGAGGGTAGAGGTTTCTATTTTAGCCTTATAAGATAGAGTTTATAAAGGTTATACCTTTTCCTTGAAAGGTAGACAATTCAAGTTAGTGAACTATGGAAATTTGATGCAACTGAGGCTGAGGTAGAGGACGTAGGCAATTGAGGCTGAACCTTTCCAAATCCTTGAGTTTGCTTCTCTTTCCCTTGTCTTTAATTATTTATTTCTATTCACTAACTTGCACTCCAAAGTTTATTGTTTAGATTTCTCAACTTTATTTATCAAAGTTTTAATTTACTAAAATTTTGAGAAATTAATTCACCCCCTTTTGATTGCATTCACCACTAAAAGGTCTAACATAAAATGACATCAATAAAGAATTATTTGTGATATAAAATAAATTTTAAGCATACATATTGGATGTCATTATTAGGGTTCTAAACCATTAGCTTAAGAGTAACCAAAACATCTTAAGTTAATTGATCTAGATAAAACTGGTAATTACTTAAAATAAAGTTTTTCTTTAAATAATTACATAGAGATGTTAACCTCCATAAAGATCACATCATAAAATTAGTTATTTGGCCCTACAGAAAATAATTAATTTTGTAAAATGCTTAAAGGATAAAACAATATTGCATTAGAATTATATTTTCCTAGGCTCACAGGTATAATTCATTTAATTGTTGTTTTAAAGTTACTGTTTTACCATTAAGGTCATGCAAATTTATACACATGATATATTTCTACCCATAAGAAAATTAGATTTACATTTCAATATAAAGTGTTTTATTTAATTAAAGTATAATTCTTTGAATTTTGCACCGATTTCGACTATCATTAATAAGGCTGCTAGAATAAATGCTATCTGGTGATAAAAAAAAGTTACTTTGATTGAAAGCAATAAATTAAGTTATTTAGGTGTAAGAATCTTGACATAGGGTTTCAAGTCAACAACTTCTCTTTAATAAATATAGTGCATAAAATGAAAATGGATTTCGATGTATAATGGAAGTAATCTAATCGTTTAAGTATGATGCATATCAAATCCTGTATTAGTAAATCAATTTGGGATTCTGTCCCAAATTATGATATTGTCAAGAGTTATTTGAAATCCATTAAAGACTAGTTTATCAAGCTCTAATAAGATTTTAGCTACCATCCTAATAAGAAAGCTTTCAGGAGTAAGGTACAACAATTTTAAAAGTGCACGAGGACATTATAGGATTTAAAAGACATTGTTACTTAAGTCTTTTGAATTAAGTTCTTTTAAGTAATTACTTATACTTTACTATTTAACTCTCTTCCTAATGAGCATGATCATGCAAAACACATATAAAAAAATTGTCTATATATGTGAACTCTTAAATATATGTGCTCAAAAGAAAGACAAATGAAAGAATGAGAAACTGGATATATTTTACCTAGTGACCCAAGGTAAAAAGGTGATAAGTAGGGCAAATATGTTCTAAAGATGAAGAAAAAATGCCAATAAAGAAAAATGGCATTAACTCCTTAATTTTTGCATTAAGTTAGATACATATGCTGAAAGATTGTGTAGAGGATAAAAGGAGGATAAAAAATAGAAGTAAACTCATTTTGGTATGAATCTCTTATGTTGATGTTCCTTATCATACATGGTGGTTGGACTTAGTTCAACAAATTATATTTTTATGACCATGGAAGGTTTCAAGATGCCAAGAAAACCAAAAGAAAGTGGGAAAAATGTTTACTCTGGAAATTGATAAAGACTTTCAAGATCATTTTTGAAATCAAGATTTATTTTAAGTTTCATAGAAATTTTTATTTTTTAGGAAATTTCGTTCATCCTTGAATTAAAAAATTAAGTTTTGAATTATATTATTGAAATTTCAAAAGAAAATGTTTTTTTGATTGTTTTATATATCATTGGTTTAGATCTTGATTGTGAGAATAGTATATAAACTATGCATATGATTTTTGGTAGTAAAAGATATACTATAGATGAAAACTATTTGAAGTTGTGGTATAAAGATTACGTCATATATCCACACAAAAATTAAGGAGATTGATAAATGATGGAGTTATTGAAACTCTTTAGTTTGACACCTAAGTTAATTTTATTGAGGAAAAGGCAAACTAATAAGTCCCTAAAAAAAAGCTAAGAAAGCACATGTAATATTTAAAGATTATTCATCTTCCTCTAAGCTTATGGATTGATGCATTTAAACTATTATTTATATCTTAGATAAAGCTTCAACTAAATTAGTTTCTAAAACTTTCTTTAAATTAAAGAACAGTTAGAATTCATTTTAAGACATTTATGAACTTGTGTTATCTAGTTAAAGTGAAGGTTTGTAACCCAAACATAAAAAAATCGGATCCAACAATAGTTGGCAGTTATAAACTATGCAGTTAACTTAAAGTGGTATAGGTTTTAAATGTCTTTTATATTCAACTAGAACTTTTGATGCTAGAAATGCTAAGTTTCTTACGGATGAGTCCAGTAGGAGTGACTTTCCTCATAATGTTGATATTAAGGAATAAGTTTATTTAAATTGACCTCTTATAAAGGAATTGATTGTTTCTTAAAACAAACATATAAAATTAACTAGAGAACATTCGAATTAAGAACAACCTTTGCAATAGATCATCAATATTACTAATAATGCTACTAAAAGTAAAAAGGATAATCAAATTAAAAGAACCAATTGGCAAAAAACTAGCTATCTGTATGACTTGATTGTATACTTATAAAAGTTTAATTTTGATATTTGAAATAAAATGTGATCTCGTTTTCACAGACCATGAATAGTGAAAATTTCATGCTTTGGCATAAAGCTATGATAAAAGAGCTAAAATCAAGGGCTAATGATCTAGCCCAGTAACTTATTAAATTACCATTTGGCAATGTTGAACCGTATAAGGTTTAGACTTGTAGCCAAATGTTTTAATTAAAAGTAGGTATCGATTGGCTTGAATTTTTTTTAGCTTTTAAAAATATTTCGGTAAGAATTATTATAGCTTTTGTAGCTCATTTTGATTGAAAATTACATTAAATGGATCTGAAAAATAAATTTTTTAAATTGGATTTTGAAAAAAAGGTATGCATAATTCTACTTGAAGGTTTCTTTGAAAGATCACTATGTATACTTATGGTATATAAAGTTTCATAATATTATGACATCACTTGGTTTACTAAAGATGTCATTGATCATTGTTCATAACCTAAAGTTAGTGGGAGTAAGTTCATAATATTAGTCCTATATTTGGTGATATTTTTCTTTCAAATAGTGATTTGGCTTTGTTACATAAATAAAAGGTTTTCTTTTTCTAAACCTTCATATGGAGGATTTGGGTGAAGCCTCATATATTATAGGCATAAAGATAGGTTTGAAAAGACATTTAGTCAATCTAAAGAAACCTATACTAATAGAGATTTTGAGAAAATCTAAGATAGAAAGCTATTCGCATATAGTACATCAATTGTAAAAAAGGATAATTTCTGTTTAAGCTAATATCTCCAGATAATTTGAAAAATAAGCACATGAAACGTATCCCATATGCATCTAGTATTTGTAGCCTTATGCATGGTTAGGTTTATACAAAACTTGACAAAGGTCTATAATAGAAATGCTTGGCAGATATTAAAGTAATCCTAGCATTTTACTATGAAAGCTACCAAAAGAATTATGTTATAAAGTAATATACTAGGCATTGAAGTTGAGATGTTTATCTCTGATTAAGAGTTGTCAACAAAACTAGTGAAGATTTATTATGACAATTCTTATGCAGTGTGTTTCTCTAAAAACGATAAAAGTGGGAGTCATAGCAAAATAATAAATATAAAGTACCTTGCCATTAAAGATTCTATGAAGAAGCAAGAAATGGATATTTGATTCACCAGTACATATTTAATGATAGCAAATCTCATGATTAAAGCATTGTCAACAAAATAGTTTAATTTCTTGTGGATCACATAAGGCCAGGTAAATTCTATCATTGTCACAATGTGCCGCTCTCACTTTACGCATGGTGCGTTATGACTAAAAAATGAAAGGGAGGTGGGACTTGTCTCTAGATCATCTCTTGATTGGGATTTGAATTAGGCATGATAAGTTGAAAATTGAAAGGAGGACTATCGGACGAATCGCTCGTCCAACTGATCTTGGATGGCCATTGCAAAATGGCCATGACTTAGAGTCGCCATCGACCATTTTAGGCTAGGTATGATCGGATACCTATTAAAATTAATGCTTTTGAGTTACAAAAAGTCACAACACTGATTTTACGGCCTAAATATACCAAAGTTCATGTTCAATTGTCTGAAAAATCCAAGTAATTTTCTTAAGTTCAGCAAAAACAGGGGATAATTTTGCACTATCCATTTTTCCAAATTTGTTTCGGTTTGATCCAATGATTTCTAGTGGCAAACAAGGCATTGTTAGAAAGTTAGCTCGACAAGGATTAATGTAAAAATATTTCACAAATCTTAGAAAATAGCTTTCTAGGTGGAATTAATTCTTGAAACCTAGTTCGAGTTAGTACTAACAGCAAATATAGGGAAAAGGGAGCAGTAAACTCTAAAAAATCATCGCAGACTTGTTCATACTCATTAAATCACAAATAATACCTTTCTGAAAAAGGAATTTTACAACGTTTTCAAGAAAAATATTTAAAAAATTGAGAAAAATCATTCGATGGGTCAAACTTTCTTGAACAGAATGTAAATTATTTGATTCTAAGGGTTCCAAATAGTGAAGATTCAAAAAATCATAACTTGTATATTCGGAATGATTTGAGGGAAAACAAGGTATCTTTGTAAAGGTGATTTGAAGAATTTTTCGAAAAAAATAATAAAAAATTCTAAAAAAATTGTCTTGAGTCTAGAAATAATTTTTTAATAGGGGCTATTATGTTATCAGTACCAAAATAGGGGTTTTTTGAGTTAAGGCTTTTATGGTCGCGTGTTAATGCATTGGACATGCGAATGTCCAATCACTGAGGTTTATGGTAGTGAAGCCGTAGACCAATCTAGCCCTCATAGAATAAGCCACCAAATCATCCACTATCCACAGCAATGATGATAATAGGCTTAAAACAAAGCTTAAATTATGCACTTGAAAACATTGTTGATTTTGATTAAAAAATAGAATTTATTTGGCCTAATGAGGTCATGTTCCCAAACATTTACACTTCATATTTCCCTAAAATTGGAGAACCAATACATTAAAACATTAAATCCATGCTAATCCTGATTGATTGAGGTTAGGATAGATTTAGCTTAGGTTGGGCTTTCAAAAAATAGTATAGGCACTCATTGAGCAAGCATTTCGAAGAAGCATTTTAACAAGTATACAGTAAACCCAAGATATATCATTATAATCATCATTATCATCATTCTAACATCAAATATAAGAGTAAGCATTATGAAAAGACATTTAGACAAGCAAATATGGTCAAGAATATAAATAAAGATATAACCAAATCATGGCTTGTTAAAATAAGTGCATATTAGCATGGCTTAAGCATGAAAATGGAGCAAAATGTCATGATAATAAATAAAAGAGTGGTTATCCTAGAGCATCCATAGAAAAATGCAATTTTTAATCATCCAAGTAATATCAAAGCACTATCAAGGCAACATGAAATCAAATACAATCAAGAAATATGAATGATTTCCTTAAATGAGTCATGGATATCATGGAATGGATTACTAAGATGACTTGAAAATAAAATGAAGGTGTAAAGAAATAATAAAGAGGGAAGCGAATATGCCAATAAATCTCAAAGCCTTGTGCTTTCACCTTTCAAAGCTTTCTACTACCCACTCTCTAATTCATTTTTTTCCTTTATTTGGTTCTCAACAAGTCAACTGCCTTGTTTTCTATTTGTAATTTCTTTCTCTTTTTTTTGGTGTTTCAGTGGCTAAGCTAGATGGTGAGCATGTAGAGTATAGAATGGCGTGACTTAGGAATTAATTTTTTTTTTTTAGCTTTTGCTTGCTACCGTTAAGCAATTTTTTTCTGAAAGGTGGCTGATATGGTAGCTATGGGGTGATAAGAATGAAAATGAAAATTTTAGTGGCTTTCATGAATTATCTAATGTAAAGCAATAAATGTTGCTTATAAAAGGTGGTGGGCAAAAGCTAAAAGAAAAAAACCATTGGTGAGAGGTTAATTTTGTATATTGTCTCACAAAAATGATTAGTCATGGCATACTAGGATATGCTTTCAATTTGTAATTGGTCAAAGTAATAATACTTAAGTACCTGCTAACCATTAAAGGTCCAAAATACTTAAGCTAATTGAGTGTTTAAAAAAATCATTAAGCCAACCTAATAGGCCCAAAATTAATTCAAGTAATAGACATATTGAATCAAAGTAATTTTAATAAAGCCTATCAAGAATTTAAAATATTTTAAAAGATGACCTAATACAATTAAATAAAATAGGGCCAAATAAAATAATTAAATATGCACATAGACTCTATTTTATCTAATGTATATTTTTTATAAGACTTGGTCTTAAATTAAATAATTTATGACCTAATATAATTAAATAAAATAGGCCTAAAGAAATTAATTAATATGCATATGGGCTTTATTTCATCTAATATATATTTTTTATAATGCTTGGTCTTAAATTAAATAATTTATGACCTAATATAATTAAATAAAATAAGCCTAAATAAACTAATTAAATATGCATACGGGCCCTATTTTATCTTATGTATTTTTATGGGGTTTAGTTTTAAGTTAAATAATTTACAACCTCACCTTGGCTAGGAATAGGCATTGGAATGAGCTTGTACAAATAACCTTGATGGTGCCTCGAACAATGGCTTCTGTTGCTTTGAATGTTGGCCTAAACAAATTAAGATGTCAACAGTTGCACCTCTTTAGACATTGCTGAGTGTCAGGAATAGAGTAAAGACAAATAGACACTATTTTGTTTGGGATATAACATTAACTTATGAGTGCTTGTAGGAAAATGAAGATTTGGTTAATATTATGCTGAGATAGGCAGAGTGTATTAATAGAGATCTTGATTATAAAATTTTAATAAGTTTTGTAGGGTTTGACCTCCCAACTAGGTTTATAGTTTCTTGGGTTTGACCCCTTAGACAAGTGCCAGCTAGTGAAGGCTTTGGCTCGATAAGTATCTAACTCTTTATGGACTAAAACAAAAAGAAAAAAATGTCCACCTCTTTGTGACTGAGGTAGATAGGCGTCTAGCTCTTTATGCACTAAGTAAACATCCTAGCTCTTTATGGACTGAGCTAGGTAAGTGTCCAACTCTTTGTGGATTGAGGTAAGTGAGCATCTAGCTCTTTGTATATGAAGCAAATGTCCAACTCTTTATGGATTGAGGTTGGTAGCCATCCAACTCTTTACAGACTAAGGTAGATAGGCATTCAGCTATTTACGGATTGAGGTAGATAGACATGCTGCTCTTTGTGGATTGAGGTAGGTAAGTGTCTAGCTTTTTGTAGACTAAGAGGAAAAAACCTCTTGCTTTTTATAGGTTAAAAGAAAAAAGGCGTCTAGCTCTTTGTGGACTAAAGTAAAAAAAAGGGTTTAGCTTTTTATGGACTAAAAGGAAAAGATGTTTAACTCTTTACAGACTAAAAGAAAAAGGAATCCATCTATTTATGGACTAAAAGAAAAAAAGCCATCCAGATCTTTATGGATTAAAAGGAAAATGACATCCTACTCTTTGTGGACTAAAAGGAAAAAGATTTAGCTTTTTGTAGACTAAAAGGAAAAAAAGTATCCAGGTCTTTATGGACTGAAAGAAAAAAAGTTTAGCTCTTTATGGACTAAAAGAAAAAGGTGTCTAACTCTTTATGGACTAAAAGAAAAAAAAGCATCCAACTCTTTGTGGACTTAAAAAAAAAGAGGCATCAACTAAAAGGAAAAGCCATCCAGCTTTTTATGGACTAAAAAAATGTTTAGTTTTTTATGGATTGAAAGAAAAAAAGTCCAGCTCTTTGTGGACTGAAAAAAAAAGGCATTTGGCTTTTTATGGACTAAAAGAAAAAAAAAAGGCATCTAACTCTTTGTGGACTAAAGGAAAAAAGGCGTCCAGCTCTTTATAGACTAAAAAGAAAGAAAGGCATCTAGCTTTTTATGGAATAAAAAAAGATAAAGTGTCTAGCCTTTTGTGGACTAAAAGGAAAAAAGGCACTCATCTCTTTATGGACTAAAAAAAAAAATCCAGATCTTTGTCAACTAAAAGAAAAAAAAAGGCACCTAGTTTTTTATGAACTAAAGCAAATAAGGCATTTAGCTCTTTGTGGCCTTAAAAAAAAAGAAGGCTTCTAGATTTTTGTAGACTCAAAGGGAAAAAGTGTCTAGCTCTTTGTGGTCTAAAAAATATGAGTGTAGGTATCTTAGAGCCTTTTAAGGTTTTTTTGAATACTAGACTATGTATCTGGGGTCCTTTACTGGTTTGACTTTTGTGAGTAGGAGTTCGAACATGAAATATGCTAATTATTGTATAAATGATGCAAGAAGATGTAAATGTATGTTTAACTGATGCAAAAAGGTGATAAATTTAAAAGCCTAATCCAATAATTGGCTTTAAAGTTTTGAATCACTTTTCATCTTTGAGTTTTATTAGGTATCTTGTGTTGTAAGGTTTATAACCTTGACTCTTAATTTCAAAAGGTTTTTTTTTTTTCAAATGGTTGAGATCATTTTTGAAGGTCGAGGTGACCTATGATATGTAGAAAAGTTTTTGAGTCTAATCTAGTCATGTTGGGGATTAGTTCATTAATAAGTTCGATATAAAAAGAGATCTCTGAGTTATATTAGCTTTTGTTAAGGATTCATTCATCCATAAGGTTTGTTAATATACTTGATGAATTAATTTTTTGTGTGATAGAAGGTATACACTTGATGATTCAAGTTAACTAGAAATGAATTTGGTTTGTCGATGAGAGGGGTTAAGAATCATTGGTTTAGCTATACCATTGGGCTAAGGTTTATGAAGGGAAATTTTTTATCATATTTTCAAGAGAGGAAAGGTGATGTATGCTATAATGTCATGCCCCAACGAAGACACAATGTTATGCAATGTTATGAGTAAACTAATAATGATGCCTATGCTTTTAGTTGAAACCTCATGCACCTAAATGATGTACATAAGGTGACATGGTATGGATGTTCATGATTGTAAATGTACAAGAACATGGATGCACATAAGTGCAAATACTTGTTAACAGGAATACATGTGAGTGCAAGTAGAAATAAATAGGAACGCATATGAGTGCAAATACTCATGAGTAAGGATGCACATGAGAGTTGATGCTTATAAATATAAATGGATATGAAAGAGAATGCACATGAGTGCCAATGCATAAAAGTGAATGCACTTGAGTGTAAATGTAGGGAATAAAAATGCATATGATAGTGCTCATAGGTGAAAATGTATATGAGTGCTAATGCTCGTGAATAAGAATGCACATGGGTGCGATTATAGATAAGCGAGAATGCATGTGAGTACAGACATTCAGAAACATAAATAGATATGAAGAAAAATGCACATGAGTGAAAATGTATATAAGTGAATGCACATGGGTGAAAATACGAAGAATAATAATGCACATAAGCACGCTTATAGGCAAGTAATGCATGTGAGTGTGAATGTTCACGAAGGAGGATCCATATGAGTAATGACACTCGTAAGCATAAGTACATATGAGTATAAAGGTTTGTTAGTATGGATGTACATGGCTAGAAAATAAATTTTTATGATTATGAATACACATAAATAAAGATGTATGTAATTACAGATGCATAAGGATATGATACTCTTGAATGCAAACAATAAGTTTAGCCATCATGCAAAATGCTATTGTTGATGATGAAGCAACTATGCTTGAAATGAAATGTATGTTGATGAATAATGCTCAAATGTCTAGGAAAAGGATAGGTGTGAGTAATGATTAGGTAGTTAATGTCATTTGTGTCCATAAAGAGTGAAAAGGTTGAGACTATGGAAGGTTTTATAACAAAAAAAAATCTAGCTTTCTTTTTATGATTTTTCTCTTCAATTTAAGAGGTATTCTAATCTCATGCTTTGCCCTATGATTAGAAAAGCCTTTATCTTTCTTTTTTTAGAATGTTCATTTGATGAAAGCTCTTTAGTTAGCATGATGTTAAAATCTTTCAAAGACTTATGATCTATGGTTAGAATATGGCAATTTGGCTTTTTAATAAGATTAAAGGAATCGAAGAGGGTTTTCATTAGTTTAAAAAAGTTTTAGGGCTGTTGAAATGGATTCATTATTTTTCTAAGATGATGAATGGACTGGTCTTTATAAAGCATAAATTCATGGGAAACCAAACAAATTTAGGATTTTTTAAGCCTCTTACTATTGATGTTTCAACCAGCACCAGGATTGGCCATAACGAAATGAGGATTATAAGGTTGATTTGAAAAGATGGAGACTTAGTTCAAAGAGTTGGTCTCTCTAAGGATACCTATTTAAGATGTTTAGGGATTTTGAAATGTCCTTAAATTTCCTTGGAATGATGGTTTCCTTGTCAAAATCTCGATAATCTCATAAGTGGCATTGGAAATTCTCTATTTTACTCTGGATTGTTTGTTTTTGAGTTTTCACCTAGAGCTTCAATCTTTTTATTTTTTATTTCTTTCTTAGTTGATTGTATCATCATGCTTCTTAAGAGGGCTCAAAATTTGTCAAAATAGTTTCTCGAAGAATATGTACATCACTCTCACATGGCATGCTTAACCAAAATGGACTCTAGAGGGTCATAAAGTACGCCAGGTTCATAGTTCTAAAAGAAACGATCTAAGGCCTAAATTTAGTGTATAAAGGTGATTAGATCAAGGATCATTTCTTTTCATGAGGGCATCTATCCCTTTTGTTTTTGGGATGTCCTTGTTTCTTGATATTTTATTTTTTTGCTTAATTTGCTTTTGCTTTTGCTTTTTGTTTTCGTTTCTTTTTCATTTTATATTTTCTTTTTGCTTCTCTTTTTTTAAAGGAAATCTTATTTTTGGAAACTTGGCACATTTGGGCAGTTTCACTATTTTAAAGTGGGATATTTGCCTCTATGTCTTTTAAAAGGTTTTTCTCCTTGCCTTTTGATGTGGAGGATGATCCTTGATTAGGTTCGAGAAAAGATGGGAGAAATTTTTTAACTTGTGAAAGGATAATGAAAGATGGCCATTCTTTATCTTAGACATGACTATGTGAACTAAAGAATCATTTCCAAAGAAAGTTCCTTTGAAGATATTTTGAACCCTTTAATCAAATGATGTCATATTCTATTGCTATTTTTCTTTCTTTGCTCTTTTAAATGCATGCCTAAACTTTTCTTTTCACTCCATATGCTTGGAGATGCCTCAATTCGATTTGCCACTAATAGTAAATCATGTAATACTAAAGTTTAGGTGCTAAGGAATATTTTGTGTTTAATCCTCAAGGTTTTGCATTAACAAGGGATTTGGTTTTGGGATGTCAAAGTGATAGGGAAGAACTAGGGATAGGGACCATGCAGTCCACAAGACATGCCTCAAGAAGGCATTTGGTAAGTGGTCTAGAGGTATCAAAATGAAAAAAGAGAATTAGGGATAAACAGTTATGGCAAGACCGAAGATATGCTTTAAAAAAGGCCTTTGGTGCATGGTTCGAAGGTATCAAAAGGGAGAACTAGGGATAGGGGTCATGTTAAGACCCAAGGTAAGCCTTGAGAAAGATTTTTAGGGAACTAGTTTGGAGGTGTTGAAATGAAAGAAGAGAGATAATGTTTAAAGGCTTTTGTAGGGACACAAGGTAGTTTGGTATTATTACCCCGAAAAGCTTTTGAGGTATCATTTGGTAGCTTCAGTTTTTCTTTGTTAAGAAAAATATGGACTTTGCTAAGGTAATCTCAATACATTTTAAATTACAGTTGATAGGATTCTTAAAGGATTATCATTTTTTATTTCCAAAAAAGTATAAAAATTTTGAGGGATTGGTTTCTATCATTCTTAACCTAAGTTAGGGCTTTTGTCTATTTGATGGTTCTGGTATAGCCATATAGGTATGGTTCATGATACTAAAATCTAATTTCCTAGAGTTTTGGTTATTTGATTAACAAGTTTTATGCATAAAAAACCCCGAAAAAGAGACAAAGGATGCAAGCAATCAACAATATTCTCAAGATTTTGAATACCATGCTTTCATTAAATAGATGATTCAAAGTTCAATCTCATGAAAATGACAATCAAAGACAAAAGCTTTTCATATGAAACTTGCAAAATTGGAATGCCCCTATTACCCTAGGTTCATATATCCCTTTTCACTCTTTCAATCGATCAAGATCTAGCTGCCTTATTTTAATCAATTGCTACACTTTTCTTTTCAAAATCCTGCATTCTTCTATGGAATAACCTGTAAACTCGATATGGTACCCATAAACAATGGTATTACTATGACCTTTAGGGTATGGCTACTTCATAGGCTTGGAGTAAATTAATGAAATCAATTGATCCTAAATGAGTCAAAGAAGTGACTCTGTGTAAGATAATCAAATAAGCTTTATGGAAGTTCCATCTTGGCTATCTCATTATCCTTTTTGATTATTCCTTAGTCCCTTTAGTTGCTAAACAAGCTCGATTGGAGTCATAGAAGCTGAGCTATCCATTAGGAAGGATACTTATGGGTAAAGGTTTAAGTAAGGATTCGATGTGATAGCACCCTAAGTTAGGTGAACTATTTGGCTTGTAGTATACAGAAGGTAGGGACCAGGTTTATGGCACAAGCCTAAGCTGACGTGTGACTAGCTATAACTATGAACCATATTTTGTTCCATGGTCTTCTTGATACTGGCATCAAGGGATGGTTGAGAGGTAACTAAAAGGTTTTAAGTAATATATTATTACTTATTAGATCGGTTTTTTAATTAATATGACAAATTTTAATGTAATAATAATTGAGCTTTAACACTAATTCACTTTTTTTTCATTTAAATTAATGTTACTAAATAGACTTTTTCTTTTCTCCCCCAAAACCTAGGTTTTCTTTTACATTTTCTTTTCCTATTTGATTTTTTTTTGTCTTTAAAAACTAAAATTTTTCACAATAAATTTTCATTTAATCTCTTTATATCCTTTAATGCAAGTTTTAATTAGATTTTTCTATAATGATTATTTTAAGCTTACTATAAAATCCACATATATTTTTATCTTTCACTGTTTACTTGCTACATTTTGCATGTTATCTGCACTTTTAAATTCTTCTCATTATTGGCTTTTGTACTTGTAGACAACCCATTTTATCCGAGCCAATATCTAAGGTATCAAACGTCATCATTAGAGACATCATTGGAAGCATTCAGAGGTGCACAAATTAATTCCCCACTATTCTAGGCTTAGGTAAAGTGTTTAGGAAGTCAGAGGTATGAAAATCGATATTTTGACATGCATGTTTTGATACACAACCTTTACGTGTTGATACAAGACCCCATGCCATCAAAAATTTTAAAACTTTGTTATTTGTATTGATACAAGAGGGTATTGCATCAATATTTAGGGTGATGTATCAATATAGGCTTATGTTATAGCGAAAGGTCATGATTTTTTACCAATAAGTATAGATACAGAAGTGATGGCATTGATACAACATGCTTTGTATCAATACCCTATTTAATGTATCGATACATTTTGGGTTTTTTACCCAGATGTATCAATATAAAACACATAGTATTGATACTCAGGGCTATTTTGGCCTAATTCAAGACATTTTCCCCCTTTGTTCTCCTTCATCAAAACTCAAATTTGGTCATGATTTTAGCCTTTCCTTAAAAATCATATGGATTTCATTTTTGGGCTTTAAGCATTAGATCATAACATGTTTGAATGGTCCATTAAGCTTGTTACAAGTGTGTTTCATGCTATAATGTGGATTAATCAAGGGCAAGTTAGACTTTACTCATTATGTCAACTCATGCATAATCTTCTGTTGTTACCAAAGCTGTTTATCAACAAATGAAATGCTAAAAGCTTGCTTATTAATATAATGACTTATCATGATTACACCATAATTGTCCCAGATGCCTTATTTGTTAGCTTATTTTAATGGCTAAAATGTGATCCTATATAATCTAATTTCCATGCTTAGCCAAAAAATATAACAACTATTGCCTCAACCTCAAAAAAATTTCCTTTTCACTATTCTTATATCTTACTTTAGGCTCCTCTTAAAACCCTTATAAAACCTCACATTCCCTTCATTTTCACCCTCAAAACTCTTCTTTATTGATACCATAATCCAAGAGCTTCTTCCTTGCTTTTCGTTCTTGCTAATCAATAGTAAATAGAGGGAGAAAAATGAGTTTGAAGGATGTTATTTTTTACTCAAAGGAAAAACAAAATGTTTAAGGCTTCTTGGCATATTTTGCTACTTTTACTCCATTTGTTTTTTTTGTTTCATCATTTTGCATCATCTTAATGAGCAATTCATGTTGCCATGACCTTTCTAGGACTCCCATGCATTATTTTAGCCTTAGTTATGGTAGTTCTAGGATCTTGATGATGCTTTTAATGCCTTAATGATATGTGAATGATAAAAAATGCCATGTCTCATTTTCCTATTAAAACAACCAAGTATTCATATATTTTTTCCTATAATTTATTCATTTTTACATGCTCATTTGATTTTTAGTGTCCATCTTAGGAAGCTATGACTATGGACATTCCTTTTGATATATTTTTGGCATGTTTTTGACTAACTAAATGTGAGATTCCTTGTTGTTTTGGATGTTTCCTCATGTTTGATGTTATGTCACATTTAGTTTATCACTTGTTTGTTAAAATGTCTTTATAAAGCTTGAAAAAAACTATTTTCAAAAAACCCCAAGTCTATTTTACCTTCAATAAATAGAGATTGACATGGATTTACTGTTTTCATTAATTGGTCCTCTAATCTTGTGGATAAAACAAGCTTTCCATGCCTAGGTCATCGCTAAATGAGGTTAAATATTCTTATTTTCAAAATAAAATTTCCTTTTTGTCTTAAAGCATTGGTGCCTTGATTTTGAGGTTATTCCCCTTGCCAGTGACTTGGTTAATGGGTTGTTCCATTATCCCAAACTCTCTAGAATTATGTGAATCAGCTTGCGAAGTCACTATCATCGATCTGTAATCTGAACCTAGTTTTAAGAAACCCGAAAAACAAAAAAATTCCCCTGCTTTGCCCTAGTAGGACTGTAGCCACAAGTTGAAAATCATTTTTGAACTCGAAATGATTTTCTTAAATTTTCTAGTATTTTCCTGCTCAAGGGCATCAAATTACTTTTCCAGCAGTGCCTTTTTTCCTCAAACATGCCTAGATAAAGGAGTTATGGTTTTTTGAACTTTTGCTGCTTGAAACTTAAAGAATTAATGATTCATGTTTTAATTGGGCCATTTTAGCCCATCCAAAATTTTTTTTTGGATTTTTTAAATATTTTTCTTCTAAATTTCATAAAATTTCCTTGTTGGAAAGGTATCATATGCAATATAATGGTCCCAAATAAGTCCAAAGCGAATTTTCAAATTTTGTTGATTTGAAATAAATTCAGATGAACTCGAAATAAATTCGGGATTATGGATAGCGCAATGCTATCACTTATCTTTTTGCCTTGAGAAAATTAAGTGATTTGTCCAAATCACCTTTACTAGGCATTCGAATGTTACAAATTGAATCCGATTAATGGAGTCACAAGCCATAACACAAGTCTTCTAGGCTTGGATTAAGGCCCAAAAAAAAATATTTAATATTATCATTCATTTCAAGTTACTAATTTTAAGTTAAAATCCATATTTTCACCAAAAATACTCCATTTCCCAACATTACTAAAGTTATCATCTTTGGGGGATACTCTAAACCTCGTTTTTTTGAAAGGATGCTCAACCCCGCTTTTCAAAAATTCACCCAAAATTTTAAATTTCTCTCTCAAACATTTCTGAGCCTCTTAATTAACATCTTTTTTTTTCGCTTCTCAAGTAGCCACTAAGTCCAAACATATCTCAAAATTGTCATTTCAATTATTCCTTAATAATCAAAGATAATTACGAGATACATTCCAATTGTCATTCCTCCTTTATGCTTTTTGTGTATTTATTTCTATGCAATATTTATTATATTCTTTTTTTTTGACTTACTAGCGTGTGTCTCTTTGTCATGTCCACTTTGCATTCATATTTGCAAATTGCTTTTGAAAATTACAAGGCAATTTTCCATGTCAATATCTCTCTAGTGCTTGAAATGAAATATTCAATTTTCAAAAAAAAAATAAATTCAAAGATTATTTTAGTAAAAAAAATCTTTATGTTTTGCACCATCTCGGTGTGTATGTGAGATTCAAATTTTCTTTAAAACTCAAATTTACTACTTTATACAAAATTCAATGCATTACAAGGGGATTATATCAAAATAATGATAAGTAAAAACCAAGTAAACCAAAACCAAGTTAAGAGGTAGTGTAGACACCTCATTTTGTTTGGGCCAATTTTTGGCATCCCAGAGTTTAATCAAAAGATAAGAGAATCATAAAAATAAAAAATAAAAAATAAAAATGGAGACGACTGTAAGGTGCCATGTGATCAGGCGGTATTAAGTAGCATGGTGTCACTTGGAAAACTTTTTTTGGGAAGGCTTGAAATGCTTATGGATAGTATTAAAGAAAACTATAAAAAATAAAGTAACAAACATTACTATTTGACGTGTCACCAAAGTCATTCAACTGAGCACAGGTTAGTTTCCCACTATTTGTGACCAAGATAAGCTATTCAAAAGGCTTAAGGAACATGCAAATCACATAAGTGCATAAGTATTGACACAAAGCTTTCATGTTACCAAAAATTTAAATTTTCATGTGTAGTATCAACATAAGAGGATTTGGTATCGATTCAAAAAGTGTGGTAATAATACTTAGCATGTATTATAGATACATGTCTTTGTAGTAGCTAAAGTTGTGATTTTTAGCAAAATATGTCAACACACAAGCAAGAGTATCAATACAACGCTTTAAGTCTTGAGATTGGAAATAATTTTTTGCTTTTGGCATCAATACACATTTCATTGTATCGATATTCATAGATAAAAATTGCCTTGTGTATCGATACCTTAAGGCATTTTTGCCCAATTTGAGCCATATTTCAACCTTCAAAAATCTAATTCAAACATGTTTCTTGCACCAAAAGTCATAATAATCCATATCAAGCCTTAGCTATGGGCTCGTGATTGGATTTAAACAAAATTTTAAAGCCTAAATAGCCAATAAAAATGATCATTTTCATGAAATACATAGCTTGCTAGAGGGCATGTTTGGCTTTTCTCTAGTTACAGGCTACAGATTTTTTGCACCGCTAGTCTGCATGACAAAACCAATGGCAATAAGTGTAGTTGAGCATAGTACCTGAAGTTGTCTCCTAGTACATGAGGGAATATCCCATAATGCCTTTGTATTCTCTCCAAAAGCATTGGATGAACCTTAAACTTAAAAAAGAGCCAATCTTGGCTTAGAGGGAGGAATCATTTTTTCCAACAATCTTAGAAACCTCTAGCAACCTCCAACTCCAAAACACTTATAAAAAAACACTGTTCTATTGCCTCTTACCCTCAACCTTTTTTTATTCCTAGAGCTCTTTAAAGCTACCACCAAAAACATTTTCAAGACCCTCTATTCCTGTCATCCTTCCTTTAAAAACTTTTTTCCATCAATCATCCTACTAGAAAACACTTTTTTTTCATCGTTTCCTTGTATGTTAGCATAAAAAAAAAGGAAGTGAGCCTAAAGTTGCTGCATAAAGAAAAGCTAAAGCTTAAGGCTTTTGGTGTTTTTTTTCACCTAGCTGTATTTCTTTTCTCATTTCTAGTACTTGCATCATTTTAGTGAACAATCCATGCTGCCATGACCATCCTAGGATTTCTATGCATTATTATTGCCTTGGTTGTGGTAGTCTTAGGATCTTGATGTTCTTTTGATGCCTTGATGTTGCTTGGTAGGCCAAACATCTTTTCTTTTATTCTATCATCAAATTGATCCCCTTTTTATGCATTTTCTATCATGTTTCACCTATTTTTACAGGCTTAACACATACTTAAATGGTTTTCCTAACATGCATTCAATAGGTTCTGGCATTTTCTTACATTCTAAGGAGCTTTATGGCACAAAATGCTATCTTAAAAATTCCAGCCTACTTTTCTTTGCTTAAATATGTTCATGTCATCTTACATAGCATGATTTCTAATGCCACTCATGGAGTTATCATTTTTATGCATCTTATTTGTCATTCGTTCGATGTCAAAATGTCATCTTTGTGTCTTTGCCTGTGTTATCTTTGTCAAAATGCTTGCTTGTTTGCTAAAAATATGATTTTCAAGGAAAAAAACCCAAGTTAAGGTCATGCTACGTTGAATAGATAGAGAATAGCATGGATTTAATTTTTTTCAAAAAATTGGTTTTCCAATCTTAGGGACAAATTAAACATTTCAAATTTGGATTCATAGCAAAATGAGTTTAAAAATGCCGATTTTTGAACAAAAATGCCCTTTTTAATTGATAAAAAAAATTAAGCCTTGATCTTAAGTTTAACAACTTTATGGTGGCATAGTCAATGGGTTGTTTCATTGTCCTAAACTTTTTTGAGATTGTGGAATGAACTTATAATGCCTATGTCATTTTTTCCCTCGTGTTTGGATGCTCGAACATCCATAACTTGAAAACCTTAAGAAACTCAAAAAATAGAATAGTTCCCTATTTTTGCTCGAGTAGAATTTGAAAAATCATTTTTGAACCATAAATGATTTTTCTAGAATTTCTTGATATTTTTCCCTTGAAGGGTATTGAAATACCTTTACAATGGTTCTTAGTTGCCCTCGGATTATTCTGGATAAAGAAATTATGATTTTTCAAACCTTTACTGTCTGGGACCCCTAGAACCAGCGTGCTATATTTTGTTTAGATCATTTTGGCCTATCTGGTGATTTTTTCTATATTATTCAAATATTTTTCCTGGAATGTTTGTAAAATTTCCACTAAAAAAAGGTATTGTTTACAATTTAATGATTCTAGATAAGCCCAAAACGATTAATGTCAAAACAAGTGCAACTCTAAAAACTAATTTTCCTTAAAGGTGAATTTTTAGGATTTGTAAAATATTTTCATATTAGTCTCATTAAGTTACCTTTCTAACAACACCCTATTTATCCTTAAACACTTTGGATGAACCCAGAATAAATTCAAGAAAAGAGACAAAACAAGGTTGTCCCCTGTTCTTAGCCCAATCTCTGAAATGCCTTTATAGAGATATTTAAACGTCTTGAAATGTATCCAGTTAGCTCCCATACAATACAAGCCCTTTAGGCTCGAATCAAGGCTTTAAGACAAAAATATATTTATTCAAATCTTAAATTCCTATTTTCAAAAATATCTTTTTTCAAAAATCTTTTTCTTTTAAAAATGTCAAGAACTTTCATCTTTGGGGATACTGAAACCCCACTGTTCCCAAAGATACTCAAACCTTGCTTTTACCTTAAAATCTAAAACTTTTCTCTATTCCAAATACTTTGGGTTGTTTCAATTAAAACCTTTTTTCATCCCTCAAATTACCACTTATTCCAAATATGTCTTCATATTGTCATCCCTGTTATTCTTCAATAATCAAAGACAATTATGATATATATTCCAATCATCCCTTCTTTTTTTGTTCTTTTATTTATGATTGTTTATTTGTGAAATTATTATATTCCTTTTCATCTTACTAATGCATTTCCTTTCTGTAGTGACTATCATGCATTCATGTTTAAAATTAGTTTTCAAAGAAATTTTATAGGTCAATGTTCTCTATCGGTATCTCTCAAGTGCCTAAAATGAAATATTATAATTTTCAAAATTTAATCTATAAATCATTTTCAGAAAAAATCCTCATGCTTCTCATACCTTCATGGCGTATAGGTGATATCAAATTATCTTCCAAAACCCAGATTTACATTTTTCATAAAATTTATGCATTAAAGAGGATTGTGTCTAAATAATGACAAAGTGAAACTGATTAAGCTAAAATCAAAGCAAGATATAGTTATTGGGTACCGATTCGTGGGGATGCTAATCCTTCCCTATGTATAACTAAATCCTGAACCTAATTAACGAATCTCTAGACCTTGTAGACCCAAAAATTAATGTTTCAAGTTTCGTAACTAGAGATATTGTTTTAATAGGCATCCAATCATGCTTAGCCTGAAATGGTCAGTGGCGACTTCAAATTTATGGTTAATTCATAGTAACTTTCCAAGATTAGTGGATAAGTGATTTATCTGATAGTCTCCCCTTTTTCACATTATCATGCCTAATATAAATCCCGACAAATGGACAATTCAAAGGCTTAACCACATAACCATATATCTTTTAAGTCATTCGCACATGCTTTGAATCATCCGGAGAAAAAAAGAAAAAAAAGGGGTATATGGTTACGGCTTGGCGACTCTGCTAGGAAGAACTTAGAAAGTTAGGCCTCTGATTAGCTATGTCTTGCATGGCCCTTCATTTTTTGGCTTCCACTATTATTTAGATATAAATCCCTTTTATTTATACTTTTTAACCTTTTACTTTTCATGGCTTTGTTTTGTAATTGTTAGGGAGTATTCTGTCCTCGAATAAATGTCAACTCAAATAAGTATGGTAATATGGGAGTAAATAAAAGGTTTGATTGTTTCCTTGACACACACTTTGCACTTGCACGTGCATTAGATTCCATTAAACACCATGGTGGGGTTATCGTCCTAATTATTAAGAGAAAGTGAACTATCAGCCTTCATAGGTAATCTTCTGTATAAGCATGGCAAGACCTTTCGAGGTGTAAATTACCTATATCTCTTGTAAGTACCCCATCATATTTGCATAGGGTAATACATTATCGGATCGAACCCATTCCACCGAACCTATAATCGGCCTATGATCGAGAAGCCTTTGTTATCTCTACTAGATAGAGGAACGATTCGAATACCAATTTAGGCATCTAGTTAATAGAAGCCAAACTATGTCAAACCATATCAGAATGCTGCTAGAATAATTTAGACAATAAGGTCACTTGGCTAAACACTTTTTGCCTTCACTCTTATACACCATATTATGTAGGCAATAATAGACATTATCGCCTATGTTTATTATTTTATTTCATGATTATTTTAAGGCATGCTGTCATATTCTATGGCTAACCTTTCTCAATAAGTGGGTGATGACAAGCAAATGCCATCACTTGTAGTCCCCTATAAAAAAAAATCATATATGACCAAAACAAGTTGGAATGCTATCCAAATGATGGTCTAACATGTACCTGTCATAGGAGTTGATGAATGAACATCACTATTTAATTGGTTAGTCTTGTCCTTGTTAGGTATCGGGTCACCTTGCTAAAGGCATTTTAACCCATCCTCACTGTCACACTATCCTTTTGTTGTCGATTATTGTGGTTGCCCTTAGATATCATATCGTTTATTGTCGGGGTAATTTTTTTGATATATGCCTTATTCTATGATTATTATTTCATGCGGGGACTAACTTGCTTTTTTTTGGTTTTCCTATTTGATTCATGTATCATTTCATCATAATAATCATTATTATAGGATAATTGGCCAATGTTTCAATGTTCATCAAGGGTGTTTATCATGGAGCAACAATCCATTTCAGATCTAAAGCCTTTTGAAAAAGTTCAAGCTTGGTTAAAGTGTTAGTAGCATAAAGATAGAGATGTTCTCAAATCTGGGTATGTCTCAACAATGCAGGAAAGGGTCAGGATAGGATACTATCAGAATGATTGGTAAAATCTATAGTATATATAGACTGGTTGGGACAATAGCAGAATGCAATTAATCACTAAGAGACATGAAAATATAACCCTTTTACTTCAGGTTATTTGGATATTGGTATGTTGCAAGCATCATCTTAGTTTTAGAGCCCAACATATTATGGTTCACTTTCAATCATAAAGATTTAATCCCCATAGTTGACGAATACACTATATTACTCAATATCGAATCAAGCAAGACTGATAGAATATATTGTAAGGCTTTGAGCCTTCTAACTTTGAAGAAAAGATTAGCTTAGATCCTTAGGGCATCAAAATCCTAAATTGAGGATCGTAACAAGAAGAAAGGAAATAATGAGTGCATCTCATAGGCCAGCTTGAAAGAGCCAATTATGAGTACCGTTGATATCAAAAAGTTCAAGATATCAATGCTCTGATGATATATGGTTTTATATATTTTTAAATATTAGGCTACATGGAAGCTATAATAGCAAATCTCTTTTCCTGATTGTGTTGCAACATTAATCCCGCACTGACCATTATTGCTGAAATTTTTCGAGCTTTCACCTTTTAAAAAGATGGGTAGGGTTCTTTCATTGGATATGCACCACTTCTTCAAATATGGCTTGTAAGTCACTTTTCTTCTAAAGAAAAAAATGATGTCGTATAGCTTTTTACCTAGCTTTAGCCCTATCTCCAAAGCCCTTGAGAAAGAATGGTCATAAGAAAAGTCTAAAGAGCAATGGATCTAGAAATTCCAGAACCTTAATGGAGAATAAGTGACATGGAAGATTTTCTCATTTTCATCATAGATAATCATCTATCGATGCGAAGCTTACGGTTATGTGCCATTTATGGGATTATACCGAAACACTAGTTACACACCCATCTTAGTCTTATGATAATTTTAGGGTTGATAATTTATCCCTTTTGCCAGAGACCTAGAGTAGTGGGATATCAACTATGGTGAGCCCAATTACAAGTTAAAAGTTCAGCTAACTTTCCATGCTTGGAGAAAAACTTATTGCATGGGGAGGTATTTGAGATGAAGTAGTATGACATTGGGATATGATGAGTAGGGGATCTGTCACATCAATGACTCCTTACCTTTATCTACTATTGGAACATCATAAATACTAGTTGATGAATTTCCTTTTGAGATTGAATTGTTCAAGTGAGAGTTTGAACAAGAAAAGGTAACCTTCACCAGGGAAATTGCTCTATTAAAAGAAGAAAAGAGTCAACTAGAAATAGACCTTTATCTCCAGAATGGTAAAGTGAATAGGGCTATCATAGAGAAGAACCTCTTCAAGGAAAATTTTGAGAGTATGAGGAAAGACTACGTGGCCCTTAGCAAAGCAAGTAAGTATTAACACTTTTATAAGTCATAAGTTGAGTGGAAGGTAAACATTGCTACAGTTGAGAAAGAACTACATCGATGCGAAGAAGAAGCAAGGACTGATAAGGAAAAGCTTGTTAGAACCTGTGGCCTTGCATCAACTTACTAAAGAAAGAATGGATGGTTAAAAGCTTGAATCCAAGAACTGAGAGCAAATCATGTTGAGAATAAAACTTTAACGCTCAAAATTCAAGATTTAAAGCATTCTTTTCAATCTCGTCGATACCAAGTCAATGAAGTAGTAAAAGCCTCTGAACAATGAGGGCAAGAATGGGTTCAAGTGGTCAACAAGCATGCCAAAATTATCAAGACCACCATTGCTATCCCACTGAGCAAATTTAGGTAGCCCAGTTGGATGCTGAGAACATGATGGATGTTATTAGATCTTTAACGCGTGATATCTTACCCGTTAGAGCCCATGAACATGATTTGTTGTATTTTATGGAACGTATGATCATACAATGTATGCATGTTAGGCATTTTTGAATGAAATCAACTGTAATTTGAATATTTTGTTGCTTTAATAAAAGATGCTATTGATGAAGCTGCTCCCCAAGTCTGATTGTCCTACGTGCATTTGCATGACTAATCCAAATTTTTTTACTACTTTATGCGTTCATGTTAATTGTCATTTAATTACTTACCCATCTTTATCTTATCAAACATGCTTATGACATTTCATTAAAGTCTAATATGGTAATAATCTTCGGTTAAGTGTTTTAAAACAAGGAATCTATAATTTATCATCTATGTAACACTAGCAATCATCCAAAAGCCATGGAAAATTATCATTAAGCCTATAGTGAATGACTTGCACTTATTTACAAGAGCAATCACTCTGAAGGACTTTAAGCTCAGTTTGTAGAATTAACAAAGGAGAAAAGGCAAATGAGCATTATCGATGCAAGGCAAGAATCGGCTAATCTTAAAAGTGACTTGAATGGTGGTACTAAAGCCACCAATGCTCAAAAGGGGGAATTGAATGGATAACATCCTCTGGCACTAAATATCCTATCAACTTAGCCATTCATTTACATTAATCCTACAGCAATATCCCATCTAATCTAAGGATTTCAAGGTATGAGCTCTTCATTGGTCAGGCCTATAATCCTAGATCTCGATGAGCAAACGGAATAAGTAAAAGGAAAATGGTTCTTAGAAAATAATGAAGGCTTAAATAGGTATCAGTCACTAAAAAACTACCTTCAAGATGTCAAAAGAAGTGACAAATTTGGGTTATAGACATAAAATCTTTGAGATTGGTTTTCTAGTCTTGTCATCCTACATAAATTCAAAGTGCCAAATTTTTAAAAATACAATGGGACTATAAACCCTATGACACAGCTTTGCATGTACTGCCATAAGATTATTGGGTATGAAGAGAATGAAAAGCTACTGATTCATTGCTTTTAGGAAAGTCTGATTGGGGTAGCTAATCAATGTTATATAAGACTTGATCTTGTAAGAATTTAGAATATGGAGCTTTCTTTGATCAATATAAGCACATGTTTGATTAGGCCTTAGATCGCCTCTCCCTTATAAACATGGAAGAGAAAGCCTCTGAGAGCTTCTAACAATATGCCTAAAGTTAGAGAGAGGAAGCAGCTCAAGTTCACCCTCATTTGACCAAGAAAGTAATGATAATCACTTTTATCAGTACTTTACAAGCCCTTTACTACAAAAAGGTGATGGAAAATACTATGAAAAATTTTATTGATATGGTCATATCGGATGAAATAATTGATAACACAATCAAAAGTGGCAAGATAACTGAATAATCATTTGAGTTAGTCAAAAGCTAATAAATAAGGGTAAGAAAAGAGAGTTTAATATTATTAGCAAAAGTCATGCCAGGTTTAATTGGAATTTATATTCGAGACAGTCTATGTACCTCTCAAACATGTTGAATCCAAGTTTTAACCCTTGCTCACCAGCACCACAACTAGTTCATTATGTTGGGTTTACTCCAGTAGTGAGCTTTGCACTAAATTCCATTCAAAATGGAACCCAAAGCACACAACCCCACAACATGAACAATGTAAGAGCTTTGAGCAATCAACAAGTGCCCTCAGAAAAAGAGCACTTTGAGCTATTCCCTTAATCCTCTGAAGAGGTCTATTCTTGTCTAATGGTAAGTCAACTAGTGACCTCAGTATTCATAAACTCGAGATCACCCTCGTATCCTAGGTAATACTATAAGAATGCCTATTATAAGAACCACACCAGAGCACAAGGTCACTTATTGAAAACTACACCTCATTTAAGAGAGAAGAACAGGGTCTGCTAGAAAAGGGTGTGATCAAGGTCGAATAAGGGCCTAGACCAAATATCAAAGCCAATCGACTTCCTAACCATATGAAACCAAGAGTGAATATGATAATTGATAGAAAAGGTTGTTAGGTCAAAAAAAGCATGAAAGAAGTCAAAACCCTAATAAGCAAGGTTTGGCAACCCTTTGTGAAAACTAGAATAATTTTAGACATTGAAAACAAAAGTACAAAAGGCACTAAACCATCTTGCTATCATTGCAATCAAGAGCATGTTCTTCAATACTACTCATCGTTCCTAGAAATGGTCTAAGAGATGATAGACTGGTCTGAGGTTGAGTTCTATGATGAGTTGGATAAGCATATCAGTCCATCTATTAATCCCATAGATGAGGAGAGACCTAGTGACGACTGGATTTCAAATGGTCTTTCTTTTGTAAGCATGGAAAAAAGAGCTGATAAAAGCATCAAGCAATACACTTTAAGATGGATAAAAGAGGCTACCCAGATTCATCTCTTGTTGATAGAAAAAGAGATGATTGTTAGATTCATCACACAATACAAGCCCATATGAGAAGATAGTAAAGAATCGCTCCAAAAACTTTACGGATATGGTCATATTAGGTGGAATGATTGACGAAGCTATGAAAGTGAATTGGACAAAAGAGGTACCCTCAAAGGCGAAGGAAAAGAAAAAGTTAAGGATGGGCAAAACCCAAAATACTATGTAGGGGCTAGCTTATTCAAAGTTTATACTGAATCTGACGTGGAAAGAAAGGCCATTGAAAAGAACTACAAGATTGTAAAAAAAATATAAAGGAAGTCAAAACTCTAATTAATTTGGTCTAGAAAATCTTAGTGCAAGCAGAATTAATTAATAGGGCCAAAAGGATAGAGGAAAAAACTAATGACTTTTGTGATTTTCATACTATCTATAGTTACACTCTTCAAAAGTGTAAAAAGTACTATACCATGGTTCAAAGAATGATGAATGAAGGCTACATTAAATTTTACGATAGAAAGTAAGCCTCACATGCCAAGGCAATAAATGCAGTGCCTTCCATCAACTCCATAAAAAAAGGTGAGAGCAATCCTTTTTATGGATTTGAATAGCTATTCATCTTGTTTGACAATTGATTGAGAGTTAAAACTACCCTTGTTCATCTTGCACTAAAGATGATTATTTAACTTCTATCCCTTTCCCTTATAAAAACAATAAGAGAGTTTTGTGGAATTATGAAAGCAAACTCAGATCACTGGTGAATCTAGTCAGCAAGCCATAAATGTTTACTTTTCAAGGTTAAGCCACCTAACTTAGAGTGGCAGATACTATGCCCCAACAACATCAAGAAATGAAATTTAGCAAAAAGACACTGCTCTTGCTCCTTAAGCATCGAAGCCTGCAACCAAAGACTCAAATTTGATAGCTATCAAGGAGCCAGTGGTGAGAAAGAAGCTACAAAATTCTTTAAGTTCATCACACACAATGAAGACAGTATCATTGATCAACTAAACAAGCAACCTGCCAAGATATCTATGTTATCCTACTATTGAACTTTGAAGCTCACAAGAATGCACTCTTTAAGGTTTTAAATGAGGCCTATATCCTTCTCGACATCTCTATAGATTAGATGGATTGCCTAGTAAGCAACATCACTACCAATAACTTATATCTTTTAGTGATGATAAGATTCTTCCTGGGGGAAGAGGAAACTATAAAGCTTTTCACATTATCATGTACTCCAATTGTAGCATGTTGCCTAAAGTGCTCATTGAGCATGGGTTAGCTCTAAATGTAATGCTCGTATCATGCTTAAACAGGCTCTATATTGACACATCTCACATTTAAATAGAAATAAATGATGTGAGCATTTGATGGAACTTGTAGAAACATTATGAGAAAGATCACAATTCTACTCAAAATTGGCCTTTGCACTTATAAAATAGACTTTCATGTTACTCCATCATATAACTACCTATTAGGAAGGCTTTGGATTCATTATATAGGGGCAGTACCATCGTCATTACGTCAAAAGTTGAAATTCATCATTTAAAACTAGTCGTCAATATTGAAGGAGAAAAAGATATCATTAAATTACTTTAATAGATGCCCCACACATTAAACCCAATGAAGATATTCTAGAAACCTTATTTCAATCATTTGAGTTTGTCAATGCCACTTATGTCAAGGAAGGGTTACCGATGATTAAGCCTTACTTATCGAAGAGCATTCATATGGGTCTCAAGTTAACATTGACAAAGGTGCCAAGCTAAAAAGGGACTTAAGAAACACCTCCAAGGGATTGCCAAAGCCTTGAAAGTTGTCAACTAAATCAATAAAAGACGGTTAAGATTCAAGCCTAATATACAACAAGAAAGAAAACAAGCTTAGAAGAACTATGAAAAAAGGATGGTTCGTCTGTTAAAGCAGGACATAAGATATGAACCAATGATATTTATACTGCTTCCAAAAAATTTTTATCTAAAAGGACATGTGAATACTGGCGCCACCAATGTTATACCCATATTGAACAAGGCATTTAAAAATTTCTCTATCAATGTAATTGATGATACAGAGACGTCAACAATGGACCTAGAGACTAGTCTATGTCCTCTAAGATTTGTTTTAAGTGTTTGGACTAAAACTGATGTTCTTGTACTATTCAAGTCTATTTCAAAGTAATGCTATGAAATAAACCTACATGCTTTCGTGCAAAAGCATTGTAGGATCCTTTGTATGGGCATCCTTTTATTAAGTATTATCAATGCAAATGACTTAGCACTATGCATTTCATCTTTTTTGTTTCATTGTCATAGCTCTTACCAACTCTTAGACGTTTTTCTACATATTTTTTATCTATAATGTTCCTTTTCCATATTTTCAGGTACCCAAACGAAATTGACACAAATATTCATACTGAGACATCGAATATCAATTTTGACCAAAGAATCTATGCTGATGAGGTTTAGTCTAAAGAGAACCCCATACCCTAAACCTGCTGAGCTAATTGAACAAAAAAAATACGTATTACCTTATAAAGTACCCATTGAAACCATAAACCTTAAAATTAAAGAAGACAAAAACAAGTCAAAATTAAATCCTCCATAAAATAATCAACTTGATCGAAATAATAAGTCCTATTTAGGAGTATTGGGATGTGTTCGCATGGACTTACCAGGGCATGCCCAAATTAGAAACCAATCTTATGGTCCATAAACTTCCCCTTAAACCCAATTGTGCGCCCATATAATAAAAGCTTAGAAGGATGAAACCTAAAATGTTTTTAAAGATCAAAGAAGAAGTAAAGAAACAATTTAAAGCAAGATTTCTCAAAGTGGCTAAACATCTTGAATGGGTAGCCAATATAGTCCCAATTCGCAAGAAAGATGGTAAAATGTAGATATGTATGGATTATAAGGATCTAAACCTAGCCAACCCAAAAGATAATTTCCCTTTACCCTATATCAATATTGTAGTAGACAACACTGCCAAAAGTGCATTATTTTCCTTCATGGATAGACTTTCGAGTTACAACCAAATTAAAATGGTAGCTGAAGATATAGTGAAGACCATTTTTATGACTATGTGGGGCACTTTTTGCTATAAAGTAATGCCATTCAGGCTCAAAAGCATTAGGGAAACCTATCAAAGAGTGATATAACATTGTTTCATGATCTCATGCATAAAGAAATCAAGGTCTATGTAGATGATATGATCACCAAATAGTCAAAAAAGAGTGAACATGTAAGCGATTTATGAAAGCTCTTCAAAAGGTTTTGCAAATACCAACCAACTCAAGTTAAATCCTACAAAATGCACATTTGATGTCACATCAGCAAACCATTAGGCTTTATTATGAGTGAAAAAGAATAGAAGTCGATTTTCATAAGATCAAGGCCATTTAAGATATGCTGCCACCTCAAACTCAGAAAAAAGTAAAGATTAAATTACTTAGCTCGATGTGTATCTCAGCTAACCAACAAATACAATCTAGGTTTTAGGCTACTTTGAAAACAAAATCCTAGAGAATGGAATAACAAGTGCTAAGAAGCCTTGGATAAGATCAAACACTACATTTCGTATCCTGTAGTACTTATGCCACTAGTGCCTAGTCGACCTTAAATCCTATACCTATCAATTTTTGACAAGTCAATGGGCTATGTATTGTGTCAACACGGTGAGTCAAGCAAAAAGGAACAAGCCATCTATTACTCGGGCAAAATGTTCACAAAGTGTAAGAATAACTATTTAGGACTAGAGAAATTATATATTACTCTAGCTTAGAAAGCCCAAAGGTTAGACAATACATGCTGTACCACACTTCATGGCTGATCGCCAAACTTGATCCCATCAAGTATTTGTGCGAAGCTTCCACCTTGTTAGAGAGATTACCTAGATGGCAACCCTTGCTTTTTAAGTATGACATCATCTGTGTGAAGTAGAAAACCATCAAGGGTAGCATAATAGTAGACTTTTTGGCAAGCCAAGCAACACATGACTATCATCCTTTAAACTTTAAATTTCCTAACAAAGATTTAATGTACATATTTGAGGCAGAAAGCATTATAAAGTGTAGTTCATATTGGAAAATGTACTTTAATAAAGTTTCAAATGCATTAAGGTAGGGAATCAGGGCTATTCTTATCTTGCCTGATGGAAACCATTACCCTTTCACTGCAAGACTAAACTTTGATTGCGCTAACAGTATAGCTGAATATGAGGCTTGCCTCATGGACTCCAAGCAGCCATTGAAAGGGGCATTCAAACACTACAAATATTTATAGATTCAATCCTTGTTATCTACTAACTAAAAGGAGAATGGCAAACATGTGACATTAAACTAATTCATTATAATAGTCTAATCTTAGAACTAAAAAAAAAAATTGATGATATTAGCTTTTAGCATTTACCTCGAGAAAAGAATCAAATCGTTAAAGCCTTAGGCACCTTGTTATCCATGTTCAGAGTCAATCGAGAATCAGACTTTGTTCTCATTCATATGAGCATTTATATAGCTCCAACACATTATGAAAATGTCGAAGAAGATAAAGACAGCTTGCCATGGTATCATGACATCCTTCAGCACATCAAGGATTACTAATACCCCAAGAGTGCTATAGAAACTGACAAGAAGACCATCCAATGATCAGTTGCAAGCGTCATTTTGGATGGTAAAATTTTGTACAAGAAAGGTTAGGATTAACTACTACTTCGATGTGTAGATGCCTCTAAAAACAAATATATCCTTAAAGAAGTCCATTAACCAATTTGCGGTATGCATACTAACAGATATCGAATGGTGAAATAAGTCATGCGATTGGGTTACTATTGGTTAACTCCTGAAAAAGATTGCATTGATTATGCTCAAAAGTGTTGTAAATGTCAAATCTACGCAAACAAAATCCATGTCCTACTGACACTTTTACATTTTATGAAAGCTCCATTGCCTTTTTCTATGTGGGGCATGGATATGATTGGACCAATCACCCCTAAGGCTTTTAACGGGCACTACTTCATTCTGGTTGCTATTGATTATTTCACCAAATGAGTGGAAGTAGCTTCTTATGCCAATGTCACCAAATTCATTGTGTGCAACTATAGGAAACGGGATATCATCTTTAGATATGGCCTTCTTGAGTAGATCATTACTGATAATGCATACAACCTGAAAAACAAAATGATGCAAGCAGTCTATTTTTAATTTAAGATTCAGCATCAAAATTTCATCTAATACTAACCAAAAATGAAAAAGGTAGTTAAAGAAACCAATAAGAATATTAAAAAGATAGTTAGAAAGATAGTTGTAACCTATAAGGATTGGCATGAAAAGTTGCCTATTGCATTATATGCCTATCATACAATAGTATGAACCTCCACGGGCACTACCCTATTCTCTTTAATCTATGAAATAGAGGCTATCCTACCAATTAAGGTTGAAATTCCTTCGTGTAGTGTCTTGATGGAATCAAAATTTGAAGCAACTGAATGGGTCAAGAATCGATATGAGCAGCTTAATCTAGTCAAAGAGAAAAGAATGAAAGCCATTTGTGAGGGGGCAGATATATCAAAAGCACATGATGAGAGCCCATAGCAAAAAGGTGCATCCTCATCAGTTTTAAAAAGGTGACTTAGTACTAAAACAAATTCTCTTGATCAGCAAAAATGCTTAAGGAAAATGGACTCCAAATTGGAAGAGGCCATATATGGTAAAATGCATATTTTTCAAAAAAGCCCTAATTGCAACTAAAATGGACGGAAGTGACTTACCTAACCTTATGAATTCTAATTTCGTTAAGATGTGCTTGAAAGGATCCTAGAATGAAAACCCAAAAAGGTGTCGTATCATTCTTCTACTACCATTTCAAAAAAAATAAAAATAATAATAATAAAGAAAAACCTTATATGAAAACCCAAAAGGCATCCAAGAAAAGAAATCGGCTTAAGTTGAAAACATTGAAGGGCAACTTAAGTGACCAAACTTTCCCTTACCTAAACTAAATCAAGCCCAAATCATCACTAGCCTAGACCAAAACCAACTTACTTGACACTCATAACCTCAATGAAGACTCCAAATCACCTATTTTATGCCAAGCTATTCTATCAAATCTCACCCTTACTTGCAACTAAGAAATGAAAACTATCTAACCTTGAGGCCTCCATCCTACCATGGTGTAACATGAAGAATCTTCTTGTGAGTAGGCTAAAACCAAAAGGTTTAATTGCTAGGGAAAAGTTTTTAAGGGCACTCAACGGATGGCTTATGCTATCAAAATCAGGGGTTAAATAACTAGGAACCCCTATGAAGCTTTTTTTGTATCTTAAAAATCTTTTGTGATCACTAATTTATCATAACTTGTACCTTTGTTCCTTTAATGAAATACTATCATTTCATTTCTTGCAAAGTCTTTCTGTAACTCTTGCACCCCATGTTGTATCATGTTTATCATTTAACTGATAATGCTTGATAAATGAATAGAATTGATAACATGATTTCCTAGCATTACTTGAAAAAATAAAACTTTGTAGAATTTTTATCATGTCTAAAGACTAGGAATAATCCTTGAAGCCATAGTCAGTTTTGCCCTTGGAACCTACATCCCAAAATTGTGCACAATCAAATTATGATCCTAATAGCCAAAGTTTAGAACATTCACTCAGACAACCAAAAACACGCTTTGAATCACAATTATCATAAGAGAATCTTCTATACTCACCAGTAAACTTAATGCAACAAAAATCCCTAAATATGAGCTATCTAAGCTTAAGTCCGTCCCTTCACAATCATGGGCCTCTTATACCTTTTAAAAAATGGCCTTAACATTTAAAGCCTCTAGAAAACTATTACAAGATTGATTAACCCTAGGACAGAAAGCCACCCTATCAAACTCATAAAAAATCAAAAAACCAAATAGGAAAAAAATTAATTACTGGATTAGATATTAAAATTATCACTTTTGCATTAATTAAGTATGAGTTTGTATCGTCATGCATCATTCATACAACAACTAATTATTTGGCAATGAACTCTTACTTTCAAAATCAAAATTAAACAAAATCTCATGTATAAATTTTTAGCTTCAAAAAGCTTTGAAAGGTTCCAAGTAAGAATCCTTTATCTCATAAGTGCACAATTTGAAAAAGCCATTCAAGAAAGGTACCCAAACTCTTTTTCCTTTCTAGTTCTCAAAGAGCACGATGCTTTTTCATTCTAGTGTTCAAAGAGTATGATGCCTTCTTTTTCTTTTGTCCTCAAAGTGTAGGATACTTCTTCTTTCTAGTATTCAAAGAGCACAACACCTTTTCCTTTTTAGTCCTCAAAAAGCAAGATGCTTTTTCTTTTTAGTCCTCAAAAAGTAGGACGTCTTTTTTTTCTTTCAATTTTTAGAGAGCAGGATCCCTACCTACCTTAGTCCTCAAAGAGCAGGATACTTACCTACCTTAATCTTCAAAGAGCAGGATGCTTAACTACCTTAGTCCTCAAAGAGTAAGGTGCTTACCTACCTCAGTCCACAGTGAGCTAGATGCTTATCGACTCAAAGCCCACACTAGTTGGTGGCACCTATTTAGGGTGTTAAACCCAAGAAATCACTACTAGGGAGGTCAAACCTTAGAAAACTTATTGAAATATTCTTATCAGTTGGGACCATTGCTAATATACTCAGCCTATCTCAACATATTACTAACTGGATATTTATTTCCCTGCAGGCACATTGAATTATCATCGTACTCAAAGAAAATAATGTCTATCTGTCTTTATCGTGTTCCTTATGCTCAGCAATGGCCAAAGAAGGGTAACTATAGATACTTCATTTTGTTTGAGCTAATTATTAGCATCTTGAGGCAGAATCAAAAGATAATAGAATCAAAAAATAAAAATAAAAATGGGGATAACTATTGGGTGCCATACCATCAAGCACTATTAGGCGACACGGTGCCAAGCAAAAAATTTTTTTATGAAAGCCTGAAATGCCTATTCGGGTTGTAAAAAAATAAAGCACAAAGTTACTATTCAGGGTGTCACCAAAGTCAGTCAAATGAGCATCGATTAGTTTCCCACTGTTTGTAACCAAGGTGAGGTATTCAAAGGGCTTAAGGCACATGCAAGTCACATTGGTGCATAAGTATAGATACGAAGCTTTCACATTGCAAAAAAATAAATTTTCATGTGTAGTATTAATACAAGATGGTTTGGCATTGATTCATAAAGTGTGATATCAATACTTAGCATGTTTGTATCGATACAGGTCTTTGTAATAGCTGAAGTTGAGATTTTTTTGCAAAATGTATTGATAGACAAGCCAGAGTACCAATACAAATCCATAGATTATCGATACAAAGCTCTATGTCTTGAGACTAGAAATAATTTTTTGCTCTTGGTATCAATGTACACTTCATTATATTGATACTGATGGGTAAAATTGCCTTGTGTATCGATACAATATGTTTTATATCGATACACCAAGGTATTTTTGCCTAGTTTGAGCCACTTTTCAGCCTTCAAAAATCTAATTCAAAGATGTTTCTTGCACCAATAATCATCATAATTTATATAATCATCATAATTTATATCAAGCCTTAGTTATAGCCTCATGATTGGACTTAAATAAATTTTTAAAACCCAAATAGCCAACGAAAAAAGTAATTTTCATAAAATATATTAACTTGTTAAAGGGTAATGTCTTGCTTTTCTCTAGTTACAGGTAACCACAATCTTTCTGCACCACTACTTTGCATGACAAAACCAATGGTAAAAAGGGCAGTTAAGCATAGTACCTAAAGTTGTCTCCTAGTACATGACAGAATATCCTACAATGCCCTTACCTTGTCTCCAAAAAGCATTAGTTGAATCTGGAATTTAAAAAGGAGCCAATATTGGCTTAGAAGGAGGAATCATTTTTTCTAGCAATCTCAAAAACCTCCAGTACCAAAATACTCAGAAAAAAGTGTTATTTTATTGCCTTTCACCTTTAACCTTTTTATATGCATATAGCTCCTTAAAGCCACCACCAAAAACACTTCCAGGACCTTCTATTCCCTTCATCCTTCCTCCTAAAACATCCTCCTATTAACATCTTACAGAAAACATTTTTCCATCATTCCATTGCATATCTGCATCAAAAAATAAAATGAGCTCAAAGTTGTTGCACAAAGAAAAACTAAAGCTTGAGGCTTTTGGTATAGTTTTCATCTAGCTTCATTTTTGTAAGCCATCCATGCTGCCATGACCATCATAGGACTCTTATGCATTATTGTTGCCTTAGTTATGGTAGTCTTAGGATTTTGATGTTCTTTTGAGGCCTTAATGTCACTTGGTAGCCCAAACATCTTATTTTCCATTCTATCATCAAAGCAACCCCCTTTTTCATTCATTTTATGTCATGTTTATTTTCACATGCTTAGCACATACTTAAATGTTCTTCTTAATATGCATTTGAGTGGGTTCTTGCATTTTCTTACATTTTAATGAGTCTTATGGCTCAAAAAAGTTATCTTGAAAATTCTTGCCTGCTTTTCTTTGCTTCAATATGTTCATATCATCTTCCACAACATGATTTTTGATGCCATTCAATGAGTTATCACTTTGATACATCTTATTTATTATTTTCTTCCATTTTTTATCATATTATACATGTCAAAATGTCATCTTTTTGTGTTTCCATGTGTTATCTCTGTTAAGATGCTTGTTTGTTTGCTAAAAATCTAATTTTCAAACAAAAATCCCTAAGCTAAGTTCATGCTACCTTTAATAGATGGAGAATAGCATGGATTTAATGTTTTCATAAAATTAGTCTTTCAATCTGACGGATAAATTAAACATTTGAAATTTGGAATCATGGTAAAATAAGTTTAAATATGATAATTTTTGAAACTTTTTAATTAATAAACAATTAAGTCTTAATCTTAATTTTAACACTTTCATCGTGGCATAGTCAACTGGCTGCTTCATCATCCCAAACTAGTCTGAGACTATGGAATAATCTTATGATGCTCGTGTCATTTTTCCCATGTGTTGTGAATGCTTGAACATCCATAACTTGAACTTGACCCTAGGAAACCTAAAAATTTGAATAGTCTTTTGTTTTTGCTCTGGTAGCATTATATTTTGAATTTGAAAAATTGTTTTTGAACCACAAATAATTTTTCTAGAATTTTTTAAACTTGCCCTTAAAGGGCATTGAAATACCTTACGAGCTGTGTCTTATTTGCCCTCAGATCACTCCGGATGAAAAAATTATGATTTTTTGAAGCTTTACTATCCTGGATCCCTGGAATTAGCGTGCTATATTTTGTTTGGGCCATTTCAGCCCATTCAATGATTTTTCTATACCGTTCAAATATTTTTCCTAGAAAGTTTGCAAAATTCCCTCCCTGAAAAGTTATTGTTTACAATTTAATGATCTTAGATAAGCCTGGAACGATGTTTCGAATTCCATCATGTCTTTTTCCTTGTACATGCTGCTAGTGTTAAAACACGCCTAACTCTAAAAATTAATTTGGCCTAAAAGGTGACTTTCCAAGATTTTAAAAAACATTTTATATTAGTCATCATCGAGTTATCTTTCTAATAATGTCACATTTACCCTTTAAGGCCTTTGAATGAACCCAAAATAAATTCGAGAAGGGAGACGACACGATGTTGTCTCTTACTTTTTGCCCAATCTTCGAAACACCTTTATAGAAACGTTCGAACATCTCAAAATGCATCTGATTGGCTCCTTTACAATACAAGCCCTTTAGGCTCGGATCAAGGCTTAAGAAAAAATTATTTTATTCAAATTTTTTATTCCTATTTTCAAAAGTACATTTTTTCAGAAAAATATCTTTTAAAAATGTTAAGTTAAGAAATCTCATCTTTGGGGATATTTCATCCCCACTATTTTGAAGAGATACTCCAACCCTGCTTTTACCTCAAAATCCAAAATTTTTATCTCTTCTGGATAGCCCAGATTGTTTCAATTAAAACCATTTTTCATCCTTCAAATTACCAATTAATCCAAATATGTCTCCAAATTGTCATCTCGATTATTCTTTAATAATTAAAGACAATTACGAGATACATTCTGATCGTCCTTTCTTTTTATTTTCTTTTGTTTGTGATTACTTGTTTATGAAATTGTTGTATTCCTTTTCATCTCACTAACACGTTTCCTTTTTGTATTCATGTTTAAAATTTATTTTTGAAAAAAATTTTACAAGTTTATGTTCCATGTTAGTATCTCTCTAGTGCCTAAGACGGAATATCACAATTTTCAAAATTTAATCCAAAAATCATTTTGATAAAAAATCGTTATGCTTCTCCTACCTTTATAGTGCATAAATGACATCAAATTATCTTTCAAAACTCATATTTACATTTTCCCCAAAAGTTCATGCATTAAAGTAGATTATATCTAAATAATGACCAAATGGAACTAAGTAAGCCAAAATGAAGCGAGATATAGTTAGTGGGTACTGATTTTGAACGTCACAGGGGTGCTAATCCTTCCTCATATGTAACCAACTCCTGAATTAAACTAATGAATCTTTAGGCCTTGTAAACTTAGAAATCAATTTTTCAAGTTTTGTAATTTAGGATTTTTTTTCAATAGGCATCGATCATGCCTAGCCTAAAATGGTTACTGGCAACTCCAAATTTATGGTAACTTTAAAGTAACTTTCTAAGACTAGTAGGATGATGGATTCATCTAACAGTCCCCCTTCACATTATCATGCCTAATCCAAATCTTGACCAAGGGATAATTTGAAGGCTCAATCACACCACCATATATCTTTTAAGTCGTGTGCACCTGTTTCACATCGTTCGAAGAGGAAAAGAAAAAAGAGGTACGTGGGACATATAGTTAGCAAGTATTAATTTCAGGCATCATAAGGATATTAGTGCTTCCCCATGTGTAACCAACTCCCAAAACCTTTTGATTGGTATATATAAAACAAAAAATTGGTTCCTTGAGTTTCCTAACTTTATGTACCAACTTTAATAGGTGTTTAGTCATGCCTAGCCTAAAATGATTAGTGGTGACTCCAAGTCTTTCGCCATCATGTGGTGGCCATCCAAGACCAGTTGAAAAGCGATTAGTCCGATGGCTTCCCCTTTTACACTCACCCTCATTATGCCTAATCAAAGTCCCAATCAAGAGATATCCTAAAGGCACCTCACTTTTTAAGTCGCATCTTTTATCTAAGCAATTTGGGTTACCAAGGCACATTATGATAGCTCGACAACTTCGTTAGAAAAAATTTAGAGAGATTGTTGTATAAGTAGCCTTCTCTTGCTTGGTTCTCATTTTTTTAGTTTCAGTTAATATTTGATAATAATCATTTTCATTTTGTCTACTATTATTTTATTTACCATGATTTTTGTCTTGTAATTATCAGGGACTGTCGTGTTTCTGAACAAATATCAACCCAATAAGTATGGTAATAAAGGGTAACCAAAAGGTTTGATTGTTTTCTCGACATACACTATGCACTTACATTCACATTAGATTCCTCCCAAACTAAACGTTGAGATTAGGGTCCCAAATATTAGGAGGAAGTAAGCGATCCGCCTTCTTGAGTAACCCTTCACATAGGCAAAGCAAGAACTTTCAAGGTACTTAAGTCTTTCAGAAGTAACCCTCTACATTTGCATAGGGGAATACATTCACTAGATCAATCCTATTCCTCCAAGCTTGCGATGGGCCTAGGATCAAGGTGCCTTAGCTGTACTTATCAGAAAGAAGAATGATTCAAATATCAATTTAGTAAACCTCATAAGTGAATTGTATGATCTAAACCATGTTAAACCATATCGGAATACTGCTAGAATAACCTAGAGAAGAAGAATACTCGAGGAAACACTTCTTATCTTTACACCTATGTACCATAGTTACATAGGCAATGATAAATGAACATAATCACCCACATTTACCATCTCATGCCATAAAAGACATCTTACATCTCATTTCTGTGCCAAGGCATGTCGTTATGCTATTTGGTCAATGACTAACCTTTGTTAATAAGTAAGTGGTGATAAGCGAATGGAACCATCTATAAAGTCTGAATTGCCTTAAAAAGAGTAATATCTAATCCAAATAAGCCACTATTATATTTGAATGACAGCTTAACATAAACCCACTATAGATGGTGATGAATGAATATCACCAATTAGCCTTTTAGTTTTACCCTCACGAGGTACCATATCACCTCAATAAAAGATATTTTAACCTAGACATGTCGTTATGCGATTTGTGTATACTTAAATTCTCATAACATTAGCAATTGTCTTGTCTGCCTAAAGGCATCATAACCCCTATTATTAGGGCAATTTTTATAATTTATTATCTTTTCCATTCTTTAATTCCTTATTCTTGAATGTATTATTTTGTATTGTCACTAGCCTATTTCCTTTTTATATTTCAATTGATGCATGCATGATTTTATCATTAATCATCACCATTATGGGATAATTGGAAAAACGTTCAGTATTTAATAAAAGGTGGTTGTCATGGAGTAAAAGTCTATTTCCATTCTCAAGTCTTTTAAAGAAGCTAAAGCATGGTCAAAGTGTCCATAATGTGAAAATAAGGATGTCCTTAAGCCCTGTTACGTCGAATGTGCACGAAAGGGCTAAAATTGTGTACCGTCAAAATGATTGGCAAGATTTGAAAGACATTTAGGCTAGTTGGTGTAATGCAAAGAGGGAATTGTTCATGAAAAAAAATAAGGACATAGCCTTTTTACTCCAAGTCTAGTTGGATCTTAGCCTCTTACAAGTAATGTCATAATTCTAGAATCCAATGTGTTGATGTTTCGATTTTAATCGAGAAGATTTGGTCCCTATCATTGATGAATACATTGTGTTGTTTAACATTGAAAGGTCCAAGTTTGATAAGATATATTGCAAAGCACTGTAGCCATCACCTTTTAAGAAAAGATTAGCATAGATCCTCGAAGGCATAGAGTCATGAATTGACAACCAAGTCAAGTCAAAGAGGAATAGTGAATGCATTTCTTAGGCTAGTTTAAGGAAAGCAATAACAAGTCTCACCAATGTAAGGTAATTCATTATATCTATGCTTTGGCAATATATGGATTGGTCATATTCCTAAAAGCCATAGGCTACGAGAAGCAGTAGTTTTAATTTTTTTTCTCCTAATTATGCTACAATATTAACCCCGCGCCATAATTAAAACCCTTAGTTTTGCAAGGAAACGAGGGTAGGTGGATTAATCAAGTATGCCCAATGTTTTCATGTTTGGCTTATCAAACACTTTCATGTAAAAAAATGTGCACAATTAATTGCCTAAGTTTAACGCTTTCTCCAAGGTCCTTAAGAAGGAATGACCCCAAGACAAGTTTGAGAAGCAATGGATTAAGAAATTTTGGAATTTTAATGGAGATAAGGTTGCATGGAAGGCCCCTTAGATTCCTCATCAATTAATCATATACAGATATAGAGATCATAGTTACAAGCCACTTATAAGATTATAGGGAAGCACCAACTATGCACCTCTCTTAGTGCTATAACAGCTTCAATGTCGACAATTCATTCTGTTCATTCAAGATCTAGAGCACAAAGACTTCAACTATTGTAAAGCCAAATATTAGTCAAAAGTATAGTTAGCCTTCTATTCTTAGAGCCAAGTCCATTGCATAAGAGGTATTGGAGAGCAGCAAATGACTCTAGGATGCAATGAGTGGAGGCTTCATCGTATCAATGACAACTTGCTTCTATCCAATGTTGGGACATGCCTAAGTTCTAGTTGGCAAGTCTCTTTCTAAATCAAACTATTCAAGCAAGAATTTGAACAAGAAAAAGCAACATTTGCCATGAAAATCACCCCTTTAAGGGAGGAAAAAAGTTAGCTAGAAATGGACATTTATCCTCAAGATGGGGAGATGAACCAGGTTGTCAAAAAAATAAATTACATCATTGAAAGCATGAAAAAAGGCTATGTGGCATTCCAAAGAAAAAACAAATACTGGTGTTCCAGTAAGTCATCAATTGAGTGGGAGGTAGATTTTGCAACCCTAAATAAAAAGCTGAGCCAATAGAAAGAAGAGGCAAAGTTCAAAAGGGAGAAACTCATTATGACTTGTGCCCTCACATCAACTTACAAAAGAAAGAATGAAGGTCTTAAAGCTTAAGTGTGAGATTTAAAAGCAGATAGGTTGAGAATAAAGCTTTAGCACTCATGGTTGAAGACTTAGAACAATCCTTGCAAACTCATTTGGGCCACATTAAGGAGTTAATGACAACTTCAAGTCAATAAGAATGAGAATAGCAATAAATGGTTGATTAGGTGTGTCAAAATTATCAGGACCACCATCACTATCTATCAAACAAATTCATGTAACCCAAGTAGAGGCAGATGACTGATTGAGATGGCCAAGTCCTTAAGATGAGATATCATTTTTGTAACATGGCCAGGATACAAATCCTTACCAATGAAACTTAAAAGGCAAATGTACCCCTCATTCCTATATAAATCTTTATATCATTATTCTTTAATTTTTAGGGGCCCATATCGTTATTATTTTTTCTTGTTTTTTGTGTTTGAAGATTGAGTCATCGAGATAAATCGTTCACTTAACTTAACCCTAACTAGTCATTATAAAATGATCATTTATTTTGGAGTTGCTGTCAACCTATTTTGGCTAGGTAAGATTAGTCACCTACTAGAGTTTGTATTTCAAGGGTTACAAACCCTTAAATATAAACTCTAAGGTCTATGGTAATACCAGAGATCATGTGAAAAAGTCCAAGAGGCAGTAACAATCACAAGTTAGGATCGATCCATTTCATGAAGCTCGATAATCGATACATTATTAATTACATGTTAAATTTTTATTTTTGTTTAGTTTCAATATCTGATATTTAATTATAATTCTTATTTTTCAAAACAAAATTTTATGAAACAAATTTATTATTCTGAATGAGAAAATAGGGCTTTCCAAATTTTTAAGAATCAAAATATCTTCCATACACCACCAGAAGAATAAAGAACACGAAAGGTTTTATCATTATATTTTTTTCACCCCATCGGAGAGTCAAAGCAATATGAAAGGTTTTAGAAATCAAAATATCTTACATACCCCATCGGAGGATCGGAGGAATATGAAAGGTTTTATTTTTATAAAATTAGAAAAATCTTGATTTTCATTTTGAAAAGGATATCTCATAATTAAAATAATCCATAGAACCCTTCTCATATATTAAGAGACATTCGATGAACTACTTTAACTTGGAGACATTACCTTAATTTCCAAAATTTTGATTTTATCAAAAATTATCCTAAGTACCCCTTAAAGTACTCAACATAGAAGTATCCCAGTGACCTTAAAAGACTTGATGTTATTTTAAGAGTATGAACATACTCCTACTGTTCACCTTTAACATAAAAGTATCCCGGTGATCAAACAGGACTTGATTTCAAGATAAATTACTAAAATACCATAAGGTGTACCTAGGACATAAAAATATCCTGGTAATTCTAAAAGACTCGATACTCTCTTAAGAGTATAAAACTATTCCTACTATGCACCTTTGATAGAGAAGTATCCCAGTAATCACATAAGACTTAGTTTTAAGGTAAATTACTTAATCACCTTTAAGGTGTACCTTTAACATAAAAATATCTTGATTACCCTAAAATATTCAAAAATGATATAAAATGACAATTTTACCCTAATGGGTAATATAGATACCAAAATTAACCTAAAATGCAAAATTTACTAATAGGTCTTTATATCTCTCAAAATTTACACTTTAGTCCCAAATGGCTAAAAATGCTAGAAATATTCCTAAATGACCAAAATACACTAAATGGGCTATTTGATAATGAAAAATAACCATTTTAACCATAAAATGCAAGGCTTTGCTAATTGTCTATAAATTTTTCTAACTTTACAAAATAGTCCCTGCATTAAAATAAAATACAAAATCAAATATCAAACACATCAAAATCAACAAGGAAAATATACCAACAATCATAAAAAGCATTCGATCAAGTACCTTTGGCATTGGAAAAATTTTTTAATTTTTGGAAACATGTCCCTGAACTTTCTAAAATTATAAAAAGATACCTAAAGGGTTAAAAATGAATAATATATATTTAAAAATGTTCAAAATGCATGAAAAACACTAGTAAAGGTCTATGAAGGATTTGGCAAACTATACGACCTTTAAAATATTTTTGCATTTTTGCAATTTACTCCCTACATTATTTAAACTCAAAATCTAACATAATATCACAAAATTCACGAAATCATATTGGAAGTCACAATAAGCATTCCGCCAAGCATGGATGGCCTTGGAAAAGATTTTTTTTTAATTTTTATAATTTAGTTCACGAAATTTTCATATTTACAAAATAGCTTAAAAATCTCAAAAACTTCATAAATAAACACCCATATGGTTCAACCAATATGGGAAATTCTTTTCCAAGGCATTGAAATTTTTAGTAAAATTATTTTTTATCCCTAAAAGTTTCAAAAATGACAAAATAGTCCAAAATAACATAAAATCAAGCATAAAAATTTACTCCAAACATATTAACAAATTCGACAACATCGAAAAATAATTTTTTTCATTATTGACTTTCATAAATATCAATATAAATACAAGTCCTAAATTTTATCAAGCTTAAATATGCATAAAATCATGATAAATAATAAACATATCAACAAAAATCACCATGAAAATGTCAAGAAAAATAGCAAGAAAATATATACATACGAAAATAACATCATTTCTGCCAACCAGACAAAATTATTTTGATGAAAATTAACTTATTGCTAATAAAAATAAAAAATAACAACAAAATAAAGAAATTTTTATCATGGCTTTTATACTTGGCCTTTCAACATTAATCAAAATCTATGACCACAAGTAATCACAAAGCTCAATAGAGGATTAATTGTACATGAAACCAACAAAAATCAAGAGTTTTCCAAGCGAATTTACCTAAACAGTCTAAAAAACTTGAAAAAAAAAATTATGACTTTTAGGGATTTTTGCTTGCGAAAACACTAAACTCCTTCTTGAAACATCCTCCCTCTATTTATAAGGGGGAGGTTTGGCCAAGGTTGAAGGATATCCCTTGGGTTGAAAATCCGTGTAATTTTTCCTTTTTGTTTTTTATTTATTATTTTTTGATATTTTTTATTTTTTTATTTTCTTTTTTGATAAGATTTAATTAATAAGCTTTTTCCTTTTCTGTAACGCACATGGTGAGTCATGAAGCCTGATATTAGGCTTCATAATAATTTAAATAATATTAAACTTAATGATAAAATTCAATCCCAATTAAATTAATTCTCATAGAACTAAATTATCAAATTCTAGAATTAAAATAAACATATACAAATTTTCAAAAATATCTGAATAAAAAAAATTATAATTGCAAATTCTATGAAAAAATGAAAAAAAATTGAAGTGAAAAAACTAAATTGGAAGAAATTAAAAGTTATAAATAGACAAATTCAATTAAAAATTTAATCACATCAAAGTGTAATTAAATTTCCATATAAAAATTTTGGATTCAAAAGAATTAGTAAATATTTGGAGAAAGAAAAATTATTTTGCTTTATTATAATATCAAAATTGGCCTAATGGACCTTGTTGATAAATTAATAGGCTTCTTGGAATAATAAAAAGTGGGCTTGTTGGAAATTCCAAATGGGTTTTGGAAAAATTGTTAGGCTTGTTGAGAAAATGAAATAGGCTTCGTAGCTCATTTGGTTTGTAGAAAATAAAATGGGCTGTAAAGGCCATTAAGAAAATTAGAAAATTTTAAGCCCATAAAAAATTCTTGGCCCATTAAAAAATAAAATTTATAAAAATTTCCATATAAAAATTCAAAAAAGAAGTTTCAAGAAATTTTATGTGGAAGAAAAAGGTAATTAAAAATTTTAAACTCATAAAAATTTACAAGAAAAAACCTTTGCAAAAGAAAATTGATATTTAATACAAATGAATTAAAATTTCAAAAAACTATATTCAAGTGGTTTTATTAAAATATGTGAAAATATTTAGAATTCT
>JBBYHO010000018.1:3449786-3471111 GCA_038382025.1 Adansonia gregorii
TAATACAAATGAATTAAAATTTCAAAAAACTATATTCAAGTGGTTTTATTAAAATATGTGAAAATATTTAGAATTCTGAACTCTAAAAAAATTTACAAACAAGAAAAAAGATTGTATTTTAGAATCGAGAAATTTCCAAAAAAATATGTTCAAATTTATAAAAATGAATTAAATTCAACACATTATTAATTTATGAAAATAATACAGATGAAAACCTAAAATCCAAAATAAATTTGACCAGAAAAAATTTTACGAGTATGACACTTATAGTTCTATGAAAAATTAAAATTTAATAAATGAATTTGATAACTTGATGCCTCATAGTATAAAATGCCAACACAGATTTTTCCCTGAACATTTTTTTATTTTTTAAGGTGAGTATCTGCATAAATACTACGCGGGGTTACTAAAAATATACAACAATCAACTCCAAAAATTTCACAAAAAAATCTCAAAAATTTTCTAAAAATGAGAAAATTAACTATAACATCATATGTAGAGGTAAATTTCAAATTTCAAAAGGATAAAGTTAAAAGTTAAAAATTACATTTTTTTAACTTGATATTCATCTTTTTATCCAAGAATTAACCTTAAAATAAAGATTTTTCTATCACATGCAGTGCGGCCATGTAGGCATGACTAATTAGGTCTTGAAAATGTCTAGCTCGCGTGGAGGGGGTTGACCTTCACCAAGGTGGCCACTAATTTTTGATATCGGATATTTTAGAATTGTTAGAAAAGGGCATGGACAAAATTAGGTGTCCACAATCATGCCCACTAGAGACCATGAAAAAGAGTTGTTGTTTTTCTAGGAATATGTATTAGACAATGTAATCGTGTTAAAAACTTTCAGGTGTAATCATGTGTAATAAAACTATTTTTTTTGGTTTTATGAAAGATGCTATTGATAAACCTATCCTACAATCAAATTGTCCCCTTTGCACTTGCATAATTAACACTATTCTTTTATTGCTTTATTCATTTATTCATGTCAATAATCATTTGCTACCATGATTCCATGTTTATCATCATTTCATTAAACATATTCATGACATGCCATAAAAGTCTAATCTGGTGTAAATCTAAAGTCAAGGCGCTTTAAAACTCAAAATCTATTCTCTGCCACTGATATAACACTCAAAACCATAAAAAAGCTATGGAAAATGACCATTAGGCTTAGGACTAAATGCTTTGAAAAAATGAGGAATTGCAAGCTTTGATAGTACAGTTAACTAAGATATTGTCCATCTCTTTAAAGGATAAAAGGCAAACAAGACTATTGACATAAGTAAAGGGGAAAGTAATCTCAAAAGTGCCTCAATGGTGGCTCTAATGCTTCCAACACCCATAAGGGGGCATCATGAATAGCAACCTTTGGTACACTGATCCCATTGGCTTAACCATTTATCTACCTAAATCCAGTGTTGGCATAATGTGAGCTCTTTAATAGTAAAACCTTTAGTCCCAGACCTTGATAAATAGGTAAAGCAAGAAAAACCAAAGAAGTTTTCTAAAATCGTTAAGGATATGAGCTAGTATTTGTTACTAATAAAGTGCTTGAAGGCCATAGAAATAAGAAATTTGAGATCATAAAGACCAAATCTCTTGGTCTATTTACTATCTTATCATTCCACCTAAATTTAAGTTGCCAAATTTCAAAAAGTACCATGAAAATGTAGATCCCACTACCCACCTTTGCTTATATTATAGGAAGATGGCTGGGTATGAGGAAACTAAGAAATTTTTTATACATTGTTTCCAAGATAGCGTAACTAAGGCAACTATTTGTTAATACATAAAACTAAATCAAGTTAGAACTCAGACATTAGTAGACTTAGCTCTTATTTTCCTAGATCAGTACAAACACGTACCCAACTAGGCCTTGGATCACCTCTCTCTCATGAATATAGAAAAGAAAGCCACTAAAAGCATAAAGTAGTATGCTCAAAGATAAAGAGAAAATAGCTGCTGAAGTTTATCCTCCTCTAACTAAGAAAGAAATGACAGTCATTTTTGTTAACACCTTTTAAGCTTGCCACTATGAGAAGATAATAAGGAATGCCATAAAGAATTTTGCTGACATGGTTATATTGGGTGAAATGATCGATAATACCATAAAAAGTAGCAAGATAATAGGACGAGAATCATCCAGCTCGATTAAGAAGTTTAGAACCAAGGGCAAAGAAAAGAAAGCAAATGCCATTAATAAGAGTTTGGCTAAATTCACTTAGAATCCAATCTGGCACAAAGTATGTACTTTCCCAACATGGCATATTCGAGCTTTAACCCTTACTTTCCAATGTCACAACTGGTCTACTTTGCTGGATTTAACCCAACAATAAGCTTTGTGCCAAACTATGCTCAAAACATCTCTTAGAGTGCTCAACCTTTTAACTCGAACAATGCTAGAGCCCCTAATAACCAACAGCTACCCCGAAAGATGGAATACTTTGACCCACTCCCTTTGTCCTATAAGGAGATTTATTTTTACTTCTTAGTAGGCTAGTTAGCAGCCTCGATGTTCATAAACCTGAGATTGCCTCCATATCCTAAATGGTATAACGAAAATGCTTATTACGAGTATAATGCTAGGGCGTAAGGCCATTCCATTAAAAACTGCACATCATTCAAAAGAAAGATGTAGAATCTCCTAGAAAAGTGCATGATTGAGGTTGAACAAAGGCCTAGAAAAAACATTAGAGCTGATCCACTTCTAAACCATATGAAATTATGAGTGAATGCCATGATTGATGAGAGGTGTTGCTAGGTCAAAAAGAGCATCTAAGAGGGTAGGACACTAATGAGTAGAATGGCAAGCTTTATGAAGGCTAGGATAGTGATAAGAATCAAAGGTTAGATTGAAAGACTGTTGAATCCTTTTATTGTCATTATGGATAAGGCTATAAATTGTAAAAATATTTAGAGTTCAGATTAGTTCAAGGAATAATGGATCACTTAGAAATCAAGTTTCATGGGGAGAAAGATAAAGGTGTAAATGCTTCCATCAATGCTATAGAAAAAACAAGAAGAATCCTCCCTATAGGGTTGGAAAGCCACTGGCCTTTTTTGCCAACCGGTCTAATTTTAAGGCCACCCTTGTTCTATCACACTAAAAATGATTATCCAACTCCAATCCCCTTTTCCTTATAAAAAAAGATAAAGTAATGCCATAAAGGTATAAAAGTAAAATTATAGTTATCAAAAAGTCCAATCAGTAAACTGTTAATGTCGACCTCTTAAGGGTAAGCCACCTAACACAAAAAAGGTAAATGTTCTGCCCCAGTAACATTGGAAACTGTGACTAAAAAAAACATTAATCACTCAAGCACCAAAAGTGATATAAAAAAAAGTTAGATTTGATAGCCATTTGAGTACTAATGAGCAAGAAAACAATTGACGAAGATATCAGTACTCTCACTGCTTTTGGATTTTAAGGCACATAAGAATGCCATTCTAAAATTATTAAATAAAGCCTACATGCCTTATGATATCCCTATAGGCAAGTTGACTGTTAGTAAGCAATATCACTATTGACAACTACATTTCTTTCAGTAACGATGAGACCCCCTATGGAAGGAAAGGAAATTACAAAACAATTTACATCATTACTTCCTGCAAAGGCAGCATATTGCCAAAGGTTCTCAATAATAATAGGTTAGCCCTTAATGTATTGATCATATCTTATTTAAACAAACTCTTTATCAACGCATCTTATATCAAACATAGTCATATGGTCATGCGAGCGCTTATAGAACATGTAGAAAGGTTATGGGAAATATCATTACCCAATCTAAATCAGCCTATGCACCTATGAAGTAGACTTTTATGTGATGGAAACTACTCTATCATATAATTACCTATTGGAGAGGACTTGGATAGACTCTACGGGGATAGTACCATCATTGCTCTATCAAAATTAAAATTTTTAATTGAAAATGAAGTGCAGTATTAGGGAGAAAATGATATTATTATTGCTCTCTTAACTAATGCCCCATACATTGAGCCTAGCAAAGGTGTTCAGAATCCTATTTGCAATCGTTCCAGTTTGTCGATGCCATTTATGTTAAAGAAGGTTTACTAATGGTGAAACATCATTTATCAATGAGTACTTACATGCATCTTAAGTTAACTGTTAGCAAGGATGCCCAGGCTAGAAGAGGACCTGGAAAAGACCTTCAAGGAATTACCTAAGCTCTAAAAGTCATCAAACAAATGGATAAAAAAGGGTAAGGGTTCAAGCCAAATGTGTGGCCGATAAAGAAAGTAAGCTCAAAAGAACTATATGAAGAAGATAGCCCATCTATTGGGTCAATACTTGATATGGGAATCGAAGATGTCTTCATTGATATAAGAAATCTTTTACCCTAAAAGATGCATAAACCTAAATCAAAAAGGAAATATAGGCTCCAATAAAGCAATGATCATTTTAAGTAAGGCATTCAAAGATTTCTTTATCAATGTTGTTGATAAGCCTAAGATCTTAGCAACAGACAGTGAAAATAGTTTGTGCCCTCCAAGATTCATTATGAATATTTTAGACTAAAATAGGAATTGTTGTATTGTTTAAATCTGATTCAAAGTAATATTATAAACCAAACCTATATCTTCGCCCAAGAGCACTATAGGATTTTTTGTATGGGCATACCCTTTATTCAGTATTAATAAAAATGACTAAGCACGATGCATTTAATCTTTTATGTCTTATTCTCATTTTCTTGTCAACCTTTAAACCTTTCTACACATATGTTTTTTGCTTATATTATTCTCTTTCCATATTTTTAGGTACCAAACGAAAATGACATTAATATTCTTACCAAGATTTTAGAAATAGATTTTGAGCAATCGATCCATGCTGGTGAGGTCAAGCCTGAGAGGGATTTTGAAAAATGCCCTGTGCCACCCAATCTATTAAGGTTAATTAAGCAGAAGAAAAAAAATAAATCTTACCCTAATAAAAAACCTATTCGAGATCATAAATCTAGAATCCAAGGAAAATTGTTAAGAGGTCAGATTTAAACCTCTACAAACCTATTAACAGAAATTGAATTAATCAACATTCTGTAAAAATATCTGAATGTATTCACCTAGTCTTACTAAGACATGCCTAGATTGGATACCTACACAAGTTCACAAATTTCCCTCAAAACTTGAATGTAAGCCCATACAATAAAAGCTCAAGAGGATGAAATTGTAGATGCAAATAAAAATCAATGAAAAAGTAAAAAGCAATTTGAAGCATGATTCCTCAAGGTAGCTAAACACCTTAATGGGTATCTAACATAGTTCTAGTTTTTAAAAAAATGGCAAAGTGAAGATGTGTGTAGACTCTAGGGATTTGAACCAAGCCATTCTGAAGGATAACTTTCCATTACCTCATATCAATACTCAACGGTACCAAAAATTTACTATTTTTCTTCATGGATAGGTTTTAAAGCTATAATCAAATTAAAATAGCACTCGAGAACACGGAGAAAACCACTTTTATAACCATGTAAGGTATTTTTTGCTACAAAGTTATGCCTTTCAAGCTTAAGAACATTAGGGTAACCTATCAAAAAGTAATGGTGATGCTATTCCATGACCTCATACATAAAGAGATAGAGGTCTATGTGGATGACATGATTGCCAAGTCATCAAAGAAGAGTGAACATGTTTTTAATCCTTAAAAACTTTTCAAACGGTTGCATAAATATCAACTTAAAGTAAATCCTGCTAAGTGCACCTACAGTATCACTTCTGGCAAGTTATTGGGCTTCATTATAAGTGAAAAGGGATAGAGGTTCACTCAACAATACCAAAGTCATTCACAATCTACCACCATCTTATACCAAAAAAAAAGTGAAGAGTTTTCTAAGAAGGCTAAACTACAAAGTCAAATTCATACCTCAACTAATAGCTAAATGAGATCCAATCTTTTAATTACTCCGAAAGTGGAATTTTGGAGAATAGAATGAAGAGCACTAGGAAGCCTCTTATAAAGTCGAACACTAGTTGTCCAACCCACCAATACTTATGCCACCAATGCCTAGTCAACTTATAATCCTATATCTATCAGTTTTCAACAAGTCTATTGGGAATGTATTAGGTCAACATGACAAGTCATGTAAAAAGGAATAAGCTATCTACTACTTAAGTAAGAAGTTGATGGAGTATGAAAATAAGTACTCTAAGGTTAAAAAATTATGTTTGTGCTTCAGCTTAAACAGATTTGTGCTTCAGTTTAAACAGCTTAGAGCTTAAGGTAATAAATGCTATATCATACCATATGGCTAATCAACAAGCTTGATCCCATCAAATACTTATGCAAGGCCCCTGCCTTGTCAAGAATACTAGCCAGATGGCAAATCTTGCTCTTTGAGTATGATATTACTTACATGAATTAGAAAGCCATTAAAGGTAGTTATAGATGCCTCATTTTCTTTGGGCTAACTTTTAGCATCCCAAAACTTAATTAAAAGATGATAAAATTAGAAACTAATAAAAAAAGAGACGACTACTGGGTGTCGTGTTACCAAGCACTATTAGGCAATACGGTGCTAGGCAAAAATTTTTTTGGAAAAGTCTAAAATGCCTATTGGTCATATTAAAAAGACATAAAATGAAGCACCAAAGGCTATTTTTCATAGTGTTATCAGAGTCATTTTGATGAGTATACGGATCAATTTCCCACTGTTTATGACCAAGTTAAGGTATGTGAGGAAGCCACAGGTATGAGCAAGTTATGTTGGTGCAAGAGTATTGATACGAGGCCTTTACATCAGCAAAACTTGAATTTTCACGTGTAGTATTGATACAAGAGGGTTTGGTATCGATACTTGAGGCAGGGATCGATACTTAGAAAGTTTGCATCATCAGCCCTCGGCAGTAACTAAAGTTTTGATTTTTTGCAAAGTGCATTAACACACAATCATGATAATTGATACAAATCTATGGAGTATCGATGCAGTTGAGCATAATAGCTAGGGATGTCCCTGGTGTAGGAGAGAAAGATCAAAAATGCCTTTGCTTTGTCTCCTAAAAGCATTCGCTAAGCATTGAATAAAAAAGACTTCCAGCCATTCTCAGAAAGAACTGTTAGCTACCTCAAAAAAATCTCTTTAGCAATTTATAAAAAAAACACTCTCTAATAATCTTTAACCAATAAAACTCTCCTAAAAAAACACTATTCCATTACCTTGCATTTGCAACCTTTTTCCATCCCTATAGCTCTCTTAAACCACCACTAGAAAACCTCTAAAAACTTAACCTTTCATACACTTTCACCCTCAAAACACCCACATCAACCACCATATTACCAAAAAGCTTCTCTCTTTCATCTTTTTCTAGCTAAATAATAGCAAAAAGCGAGAAAAAAACTAAGCTTAAAGTTACTACCTTAGGAAGGAAGAAGAAGTTCAAGCTTTTTTATTATATTTTCTACCATTTTCTATACATTTTTCATTTTTATCATCTACACCATTTTAGTAAACCCTTTAAGACTCTTAAGTATTATTGTTGGCTTGGTTATTGTAGTCTTAGGATCTTAAAGACCCTCTTAATACCTTGATGTTATTTGGATATGCAAGTATGCCATGCTTCATCTTCATCATTATCAGCCTTAGTTCATGCATTTCTTGCCATGTTTCATTTATATTCATATATTCATCTCATATTTAAATGTTCACCTTAACAAGGCTTATGTATGTTCATGCATTTTCTTGTATTTTAAAGAGTCTCATGACATAAAAATACTGCCTTGACAACTCCAGCAAGCATTTGTATGTTTAAATATGGTCATATCACTTCTATTCACATTATTTACCTTTTTCTTGCATATTTTTGTCACCTACTTCCATGTCAAAATGCCATATTTATGTGTTTGCATGTTTAGACCATGTTCATCTTTGTGTATGTTGTATTTTTTTTATGACAATCTTGTCAAAAATGGTTATTGTTTCCTAAAAACCCGCATTTTAGAAAAATCCCTAAGTTAAGTTCATGCTACCTCCAATAAATGAAGAACAGCGTGGATTTAATGTTTTTATAAAATTGGTATCTAATCTTGGGGAAAAATCAAACATGTTGGTCTGGATTCATGGCAAAATAGGTTCAAAGATAATATTTTTTAAGAAAAAGCTCTTTTAGTTGTTAAAGTGTTAAGCCTTGATCTTGAGTCCAATATTCCCTTTAATGACATAATCAATGGGTTGTTTCATCATCCCAAACTACTCTAAGATTGTGGAATGAACTTGTGACACCTATGTTACTTTTTGTCACGAACGTTTGGATATCCTAGACCTAAGCCTATCTATGAAAAAAAAAAATATCAAATAGCCCCTTATCTTGCTTTGGCAGTATTATAGTCTAAGCTTGGCAAATCATTTTTGAACCATAAAATGTTTTCCTTAAATTTTTTTTATATTTTTCCTTTAAAGGGCATTGAAGTACCATTCCAAAGGTATCTTGTTTCCCCTAGGACTATGGATGAGAGAGTTATAACTTTTCGAGCTTTCGCTATTTAGGACCCTTAAAACCAGCATGCGATACTTTGTTTAGGCTATTCTGGCCTATCAGACGATTTTACAAAAATCTTTACATATTTTTAATAAGAAGTTTATGAAATACCTTTTCCAACAAGGTATTGTTCACAATTTAACAATCTCAGATGAGCCTAAAACAATTTTTCAAAGTTCAGTATGTCTTTTCCCTTACATATGCTGCTAGTGTTAAGACAGACTTAATTTCAAAAATTAATTATGCTTAGAAAGTGATTTTTTAGGATTTTTGGAATATATTTATATTAAATCTTATCGAGTCATCTTTCCAACGGTACCTTATTCATTGCCTTAAAGCCTTTGGATGAAATCAAAATAAATTCATGAAGGGAGGTTACCTAATGTTGTCCCTATTTTTAACTTAATTTCTAAATCTCCTTTTATCAAAACATTTGAATGTCTCGAAATACACCCGATTGGTTTTCCTCTAACACAAGCCTTTTGGACTCGGATCAAGGTTAAAATAAGAAAACAATGATTTCATATTAGATATCCTTTTCCTCAACATTAAAATTATCGCTAGTGGAGATACTTCAACTCCATTGCTCTGAGGGGATACTCCAACCCCGTTTTCAACTCAAAACTTAAATTTTCTTTTCAAATCCATCTTCGAGATTCTTAAATCTTATCTAAAACCATCAAATATTTTCATCTTTAGGGATACTCTAATCGTACTATCCTAAAGGGATATTTTAACCTTGTTTTTTTATTAAAAATTTAAATTTTCTCTTTATTACTAAATATTTTCCTAACTTTATCTTTAAAGATACTGCAAAGCCACCTCTCTGAGTGGATACCCAGCCCCGCTTTTAAAAACATTAAAAAATCTTCTCTCTTCCGAATGACCCAAATTGATTTGACTAAAAATTTTTTTTCCTGCAACTACCATCAAATCCAAGCCTGTCTTTAAATTGTCATCTCGATTATTCTCCAATGATCGAAGACAATTATGAGACACATTTTGTTCACCCCTTCCTTTTATGCTCTTTAGTTTATGATTATTCATTTATAACATTATTATATTCTTTGTCCCCTTACTAACACGTTTTTTATTTGTAGTGATTGTCGTGCACTCATATTTAAAATTTGTTTTCCAATAAAATTTATAAGGGAATGTTTTGTGTGAGTATCTCTCCAGTGCCTAATATAGAATATCTAAATTTTCAAAACCCAATCCGAACATTATTTTCTTAAAAATCCCTATGCTCCATACACTTTTGAGGCATTTAAGTGATCTAATTTTCTTTGAAAACTCGAATCTACAAGTTTGTAAACTTCATGCATCAAAAAGAATTACTTCTAAACAATGACAAAAATGGAATCGATTAAGATGAGACCAAAGCAGGACATAATTAATAGGTACTAATTTCAAGAGTTATGGGATGCTAATCCTTCTCCATGTTCGTAACTCAAAATATTATTTTCAATAGGCATCTAATCCTACCTAGCCTAAAATGATCGGTGGTAACTCCAAGTTTACGGCCATTTAGTGGTGGCCATCTGAGACTAGTTGGATGATGGATTCACTCGATGATCTCTCCCCTACATATTGTTATGCCTAATCCAAATCCTAATTAAGGGATAATTCAAAGGCTTGACTATGACCAACCATCATTTATTTTTAAGTGGAGCGAGCTAAGCCTTTTAGATCGTTTGAAATTTTAAAGGTAGGTAGTGGCGATAGTAGTATGATAACTACCTTTCTGGCGAGCCAAATGATAAATGACTATAAGCCATTAGATTTTGATTTCCTAAATAAAAACTTAATGTGCATCTAAGGTAGAAGATACTTCTGATTATAGTTAGTCTTCAAAAATATACTTTAATGGAGCTTTAAATTCATTAGGGCCTGGAATCAGGGCAATTCTAATTTCACCAGATGGAAACTACTACCTCTTCACTGCCAAATTGAACTTCAATTGTACCAACATAGCAAAATATGAGGCATGTGTCATAGGACTCCAAATCACTATTGAAAAGGACATTAGGACTTTGTAAGTGTTTAGGGTTTTAACCCTAGTAATTTATCAACTTTGACAAAATAAGAAACTTAAAATGCTAAGCTAGTCCAATATGGGAACTAATCTCTGAACTAAGACAAAAATTTGATGAAATCAACTTTCAGCAATTCCCTTGAAAGGAAAACCAAATGGTCGATACCCTAGCAAGTTATCCTCAATGTTCAAAGTAAATTGAGAGTTTGAGGTTACACCTATTCAGGTGAGCATCCATGAAGCTTTGACATGATATCCTTTAATACATTAGGAAACAATTTCTTAAGCATGCTACTGAAACTGATAAGAGAACCATCCAAAGAATGGCTGCAAGTTTCATTTTGGATGGTGGGATTTTGTACAAGAAGTGGCTTCATATGCTAATGTCACTGAATCCATTTGCGTAAATTTATGAATAGTACATCATTTGAGATATGGATTTCCTGAACAAACAATTACAAATAATGAGCACAACTTGAAAAACAAGATGATACATGCAGCTTGTTCTCATATCAAAATTCATCATTATAACTTAGTACTATATTACACAAAAATGAATGGGGCAGTCCAAGCAACCAATAAAAACATTGTGAAAATAGTCAAGAAAATAGCTAAAACATACAAAGACTGGCACTAGAAGCTCCCTTTTGCATGAACGCCTATTGTAGCAATTCAAACATCTTTGTGTGTTACCTTGTTCTCCCTAATCTATGGCATAAAAACCATTCTACCTATTGAGGTTGAAATCCCTTCACTCAAGGTTTTAGAGAAATCATAGCTTGACAAAGCTGAATGGTTTAATTGATACGAGCAACTTAATCTCATTGATGAAAAAAGAGTGAAGGCTATCTGTCATGGATAAAGGTACCAAAAGCATATAATGAGAGCACATAACAAGAAGCTTCATCCTCATCAATTTTGAAAAGTAGACTTGATGCTCAAATAGATTCTTCCTATCTATAAAGATGCTCAAGGAAAATAGATCCCAAATTAAGAAAGTCTTTGTGTAGTGAAATAAGTTTTTTCGACGAAGCTTTGATCCTAACCAAGATAGATGGCAACAATTTGCCTAATCCTGACACTTTGGTTCTCTTAGAAGATATTAAGCCTAAGAAGGATTTTGGGATAAAAACCTAAGAGGGCATTTTATAATCCTAAATAAAACTGGATGAAATCTAAAAAGGTGTCCAAGTAAATAAACCTACTTAAGTTGAAAACCTAAAAGGGTGGCTTAAGTAAGCAAAGCTTACCCTTACCCAAACCTAGACCAACACCAACCTAACTTATCTAACCTACCATGACCAAAACACCAAGTCATCACTAGACCTAACTTACTTGCCCATCTTAACGTAGCCTATTAAATCCCATTTTTACCCAAGCCTGGAGAAAAAAGGCAATGTTCACCTAAGCTTGGGGCAACGATTACAGTGTGGGGTAGTTCAAGGGTTTTCCTCGAAGGTTAACCAATATCAAAAGGATGATCGATCTAAAAAGGTCTTAAAGCATTCAGTGGAGTATTCACATCATTAGCATCAAGAGGCACCCATGGCCTAGAAAAGCTATCATTAACTCTCTTTGTATATCTTACAATTTTTCATGAATTGTACTCTTTTCCTTTTTAAATGAAATATAGTTACTTATTTCTCTTTTAATTTTTTTGTCATATTTGCTTTACATATTGCATTATATTTGTCATTCATTGATAATGCTTGATAAATGTACAGGACTGGTAATATGATTTCCTAGTATTATGTTAAAGAAAAAAAAAATTTTACTGAAACATTTTTTCACTTCTAAAGATCAAGAATGAAACCTAGAACCACAGCCAACATTTCCCTTAAAACTTCTCATTCCAAAAAGAATACTCAAAACTTTCTTTTCAATCAAATCGTAGTTAAAAGGTAATAGCCAAAAAATCCATTCTTGATCTTTGTCATCAGCAACTAATATTAAGATCAATCGACTTAGACTGAAAGTAACCCCTCTAGTCAAACAAATAAAACCAGCCCACCAAATTTGTTTAGGAACCCTCCTTCATAAATCATGGGCTACATATAGCTTTTGAAAATGACTTTATCCATTTAAAGCCTTTGGACATCAAAAGCAAGATTGGTAGACCCTAGAACAAAAGATGCCTCATTAAACTCTTAGACAAAAGATAATTGAAAACACTATAACCACTGGTTAGATTAGGCTTTTCAATCATCACACTTGTATCATTCAAGCATGCATTTGCATCAATGCATGATTCATGGAACCATTAACAAATTTTTAGGCACAAACTCCAACTTTAAAAGTCTTAATCTAGCAAAGAATTCAAGGTAGAAATTCTTGCTTTTGTAAAGCCCCAAGGAAAATTAGGTAAAAACCTTTGACCCTTTGAGCTCATGAATCAAAGAGTCATCATGTAAAGTATCTAAAGTCAACTATCTCTTTAGTCCATAAAGAGCTAGATGTTTATCTCTTTTTAGTCTAAAAAAAGCTAAACACCTATTTTTTTAGTCCATGAAAAGCTGGACGCCTATCTTCTAAATCCACAAAAAGCTAGATGCCTATCAAGTTTGTCCATAAAAAGCTGGGCACCTATCAAATCATTCCACAACAACTTGGATGCCTATTGAGTATGTCCATAAAGAGCTAAGCACTTATTGAGTTAGTCTATAAAAAGTTGGGCATCTATCAATTCAGTCCATAGAGAGTTGGAGCCTATCAAGTTTATCCATAAAAAGTTGAGAACTTATCCAGTTTATCCATAAAAAGCTAAACTGTTGAGTCTATCCATAGAAAGCTAAATGCCTTTCGAGTTTGTCTGCAAAGAGCTAGAGACTTGCCGAGTTTGTCCATGAAGAGCTAGGCACTTATCGAGTTAGTCCACAAAGAACTAGGCACCTATCAAGTAGTCCACAAAAAGCTAAACACTTATTAAGTTTATCCACAAAGAGTTAGGCACTTATCGAGTCAAAGTCCACATTAGCTAGCACTTGTCGAGGGATCAAACCTTAAAAAACAAAAAACCTAGTAAAAAGGTTAAACCCTACAAAAAATCATTTAAACTTTTATCAGAATCACTGCCAATAATCATATCCATCACGGTACAACATTAATTAGATTTTATGTTACAGACACTCAGAAGGATCATTCCATCCCAGACAATATAGTGTCTGTTTGTCTTTGCTCTGTTCTTGATACTCAGCAAAAGCTAAATAAGGGTAGCTGTAAATGCCCCATTTTATCTATGCCAACATCCAATGCATCAGAGGCCATCATTCAAGACACTATTAAAAGCATTCAGAAAAGCATAAATCAATTATGTTCTATTCTAGATTGAAGTAAAATGTTTGATAAACCTAGTAATTCATGTTCTCGTGTCACATTTGTATATTTTGTCATGTTATAATTGTGTTTAAGGTGTTTTACATTTATATCAATATTGATATGTATATAATTCATATTAAATAGATTTTAAGAATGTATTTGTGTTGTATTTTTTTATTTTATGCATATCTTATTTGTGTAATCATGTCAAATATTACAAGGTTTGGTGTTCTAGGTAAAAGAGGTATGAAAAATCTATATTTTGATGTGCAAATATCGATGGACAGCCCTTATGTGTCAATATAGGATCCTAAATCATCAAGTTTCCTAAATTTTTCTATTTATGTCGATAAAAAGGATATTGCATTAATACTTAGGGTGGTGTACGATACAAGCATTAGTGGCATTGATATAAGCTTATGTCATAGCTAAAATCATGATTTTTAACCAACAAGTATCAATCCAAGAGTGATGGTATCGATACCGTGTTTAATGTATAGACATATTCAAGGTGTTTTACCTTTATGTATCTATACAAAGCATAGAGTATTGATTCAAGGTTATTTTGGCTTGATTTGAGACATTTCCCATACTTCGTTCTCTTATATCAAAACTCAAATTTGGTTATTACTTTGACCTCAAAAATCATCCAATATCTAACATAAGTCCCTAAAAGTCATATGAATTTCATTTTTAGGCTTTAAGCATTGGATCATAACATTTTTATATAGTCTATTAAGCTTGTTATAAAGGCATTTCATGCTATAATATGGATTAATCAAGGGCAACCCAGACCTTACTCATTATGTTAGCTCATGCATAGTCTCCGCTGCCAAGGCTATACATCAACCAATGAAATACTAGAAGCTTACTCCTTTATACAATGACTTATTTTGTTGTACACCACAAATGTCCCAAATGCTCTCTTTGCTAAGTTATTTTGATGGCTAAAATGTAGTCCTATATAACCTAATTTTCTTGCTCAGCCAAAGGACACAATACGTATTACCTCAGCCTCAAAAACATTTTCCCTTCATTATTCCAATAGCTTTCTCTTGGCTTCTTCTAAAACCCTTATAAAATCTTCCATTCCTTTCATTTTCATCCTCTAAACTCCCATCTATTGATACCATAACCAAAATTTCTTCTCTTTCTTGCTTTGTTGTTAACTGATAACAAAAAAACATGTTAACTTTCAATTTGATTTTGATATAACAAACAACTTAACCTAAATTAATTTATACTTAACTTGTTATTTGTGTTAAAATTGAAAAACACGTTGAAAAGTACTAAGTTTGTATTGTCACAAAAATAAATGCTCCAAAATATATATTTATACGTAGAATATTATATAGAATACTCATCTATCTATATCGATATAACAAGCTATAATGGTTTTTTTTATTCTTGTATCAATACCATTAGCACTGTATCGATACTTTAGTGAGGGTCTAAATGGAAACAAGCATTTATGAAGCTTACAATGGCCCTCCAACCACCACATTAAATGCCCAATGTCTATAAATCAATTTTATCCTATAAATAGAGGTTTCAAACAATTGAAAAAGTAAGAGATACAAAGATCAATCAAGCATTGAACAACAAAAGCTGAAAAGTCTTCAAAATTTTCAACTTTCTTGTATTAAATATATACTTTTCCAAGTCTATTTGTATCTCATTCACCTTGTACTTAAATTCTAGTAAACATCCATCTACTAGAGGTTAAATGTTTTTTGTAAAATACCTAATTCATATCACAAAAGGGATTATGTGAAAGTGGGTGAAAATATTTGAGCATTTAGGTAGAATTCTTAAAAAGATTAAAAGGTTCTATCTAAGCCTTAAAAGATAGAGGTATAAGGTTACACCTTAGCCTTAAAGGTAAATAATTTGATTAGTTAATTATAGGAGTCACCTTGGTAAGAAACTACTAAGAAAAGAGGACGTAGGTGCCAAGTTCAAGGACCAAGGAATTACTCAAGAGGTTTAAAATGGATGAAGCAAAGCCTTGTTCCATACCTATAAGTACTTCAACAAAGCTTGAGATAGATGAAGGAAGTAAATGTGTTGACTCTAAACTTTAAAGGTCTATGATAAGTTCATTGCTTTATCTTACCACTAGTAAACCCGACATAATGTTTAGTGTATACCCATGTGCTAGATATTAGTCATCACTGAGGGAGTCGCATCTAGTTGCCATGAAAAGAATTTTTAAGTATCTTAAAGAGACTCCCAATCTAGGCTTATGGTATCCAAAAGAATCATCTCTGACCTTACATGCTTATTTCGATGTGGATTTTTGGTAGATGTAAAATTGATAAGACAAGCACTTTTGGTACTTGTCAATTTCTTGGAACTATGCTTATATTCCAATTAAATGTGACAATACTAGTGCCATTTGTCTCACCAAAAATCCAATTCAACACTTCAAAACCAAGCTCATAGAGATTAGAAATCACTTCATTAGAGATCATGTGCAAAAAGGTTATATAGTGCTTGAATTCATTGATACCTTGCATCAACTAGCTGATATTTTCACTAAACCACTTGACAAGGATAGATTTTTCATAATTAGAAGAGAAATTGGCTTAATGAATGCACCCTAATATACATAAGTTGATAAAATTTTGATACTTTGCCTAAATATTGTTTACATCATGTTTAGTTTAAAAAGCTAGCCTTACATACTACTTATTTGATGATGTGCACTTGTATGACATTTGGTTATTGGATAATCTTGTTTTTTTTCATTAAATTTTGAAATTGTTCATGCTAAATGATTTTGATGTCAAAAGTTTTGTTTAAGTCACATTTTCCAATACTTTTCGAAGAGTAATTGGGTGAAAAATATGCTTAAATTGATACCATCTTGATGGAAATGATCTAATACTAGGCCATGCCTATCGATACCAGCACACCCTTTTTCCCTGTATAGAGATTGATTTCAAGTTATTGATACAAAACCCAGAATTGTTCATTGTATCGATACCTGACTCCAAGTATCTCCAGCTTGTATCAATACAGATCTAACTAGTTCTATGCCTTGAGACCCAGTTCTTTGTATCGATATAGAACCTAGAATTGTTCTTTGTGTCGATATCGAATGCTAAATATGATACATTGTATCGATAATGCCTCCTCTGTATCGATACTCATTATTGATTTAGAACTTTTCATGTGCAAATATTTATTTTCATTGAAGCACTGTTCATCCTTTTCCCTTTGCCTCCTCTCCTTCACTCAACCTTCAATCATCAAACTCCATCTAACTTTCATTTTTCTCACAATCCTTAATCCAAAAATTCATTAATTTCATCATAATTCACCAATTCCATTTGAAATTCAACCCATTACCGCCTAAAACTTTAAACATTCAAAAACTCCCTTCACTCAAACCCTCACCATTCTCCTTTCAAATTCTATAAAATTTGTCTAAATTTCTTCACAATTTTCAAGTGATTTTTCATTCTCAAGTCTTTCCCAACTTGGCTACTGTGATTGGTTATGGATTTACTCGATACACTACACCATATTGCCACTAAAACTAACCGCCCACCATATGCTCAACCATTTTCCTCAACCAGTCTTTCCTTAGCATTTTACCTCGGTTCCTCCACTTGACCTGCTCAACTTGCTACCTTCGGTAACTTTCATCACCATCGAGAATCTCATCAAAACCCACTCCTACTTCATCTGATACTAACCAAATCACATTAAACACTTCACCAAGATCAATTCTCTGCTCTATATGTCTAAACTAGCCTTCAGCTTTATTGTGTCACCACCTGCTTGACAAAATCCTCAACCACCTTCAAACATACCATGCCTCAAAAGACTAAACAAATTGCCTCTTGTCAAGGACCTGTCACCCGTGCTTCCACTTTTACTACTCGTCAACTACCTTCGACCCAAACACAATCATTCTCCAACTTATACTTTCATGATACACGGGCTCATCAGCGATCATTACCATTTATGCTTGTATGCCCATCCAACAATGTCAAGTTATCGACTTTCTCTTTCTTTGATCCATTACTTATCCCGACCTTTAGATTTTTTATACCTTCGGATAGACCAAATTTCTTTCTCTCAACATTTCGATTTGCGAGAATCTTGTTTGTGCATTTCTTTAACAATGCCTTACTTATCATTGATGATCATGATCATGTCATTGCTATTTAATCTTTTCTTGTGGGATAAGATCTTGTAGTCAACCAGCTTATCCTACAACTACCTTCGATTTTTCGAATGAAGGCATAATCAATAAAGGTCTAGCTCTTGTAGCCTTGCATATCCTGAAAAACAAAGCCACCCTCTTTCCTCCGGTTGATCACTTACTTCATCTTATTATTTCCCACTTGCTCTGTCCGTACGGCACTAAAGATACCTTGATTAGTGATTTTGACTATTAGTTGCTCTAAATGATTCAAACCAAAAATCATCCAAACCTAGCCCATTTTATCTTCGCGGATGTTGTTCATTGTGTTCGTGGTTGTCATAGCCTCCTCAATGGCATGGCATTGAGCTATTAGTTCAAAACTCAAGGCTTTGATCTTTCTTGCGACCTTAGGATTATGGTATCTATTTATCGTTATATTGGTCATAAATCTATGAGGCTCGCTAGTATAAAATTCAAGGCACCGACTTCGTTCCCAAGGCTCATCGATAACCACCTCCACCGCTTAAGCAACCAAATGTTCTTGCTCTCAATGATCATGATGATGATATGGAGCCTGATTCACCTCCTCTACCCCAAGCTCCTGCCGCGTCATCATCCTTGCCCCTGACCTTCAACATATGCATAATTCTATCATGGGGCATCTTAACATATAGGAGCGATGCTTTGACTCTTGGGATCACCGATTTGATTCAATTGATGCTCACCTTTCTAGCTTTGAGCATAGTCATTGGGTGTTGATTGAGTAATCCCATAGCTTTTATGTGACCTTTCCTCATGCACCGCTGCCTACCACTCCACCCGTTACGAATCCTGTAGCCGATGAAACTTAGTCCTCTTAGGTTTATTTTAGGATGACATATAAGTTTTTCTTTGGATTCGTTTGAACTTCTTTTACTTATTTTATTAACTCTATTAAACATTTTCTTCTCAATGCATCACCTTTGCTTGCATTTTCTCCATTCCTTTGAATTACTTTTTTTGTGTTTTGATATAACAAAAAGGGGGAGAAAAGTCATAAATTTGCAATATGTTGCATGCCTTCCATGATATTATGCATAATGCAAAATATGTCTTTCATGAAATTATTATGCACTTGATCATGATTATATTATTGTGTTGGAACCCTAATAACATGTTGATATTGAACATTTTTTCATAATGTAGATTGAATTTTGAAAATCTTGGGTAATATTATCGATTTTAAATGTTGTAGCTTTAAAGGACCCCATTTGCTTAAATTAAAACTTTTGAAAACCATTACTTTATAAAGGGGGAGTTTTTCTTTAATCTAAAAAACAAGCAAATTTATCTTAAGTTTTGTTCTATCAAAAAAGGGGAGATTGTTAACTTTGAATTCGGTTTTGATATAATGAACAGCTTAAGCTAAATTGATTTATAGTTAATTTGGTATTTGTGTTAAAATTGAAAAACATATTAAAAAGTACTAAGTTTGTATTTTTCTCAAAAATATATGTTCCAAAATATATATTATACTTAGAATATTATTGAGATAAGTTTAAGTTAATATCAAATCATGAAAAAAATCATTTTACAAAGGATTTTGAAGATATGTATCAACACAATGCACAAATGTATCAATACTATGATTAAAACCCTCATTTGTAGTGATATTTTTAAGCATGTATCGATACATTGTAGTGAGTATCGATACTCACCCCATATGTATCCATATAATGCTTGACAGTAACCAAGGTTTGGCTGAAACCCTCGAATGTATCGAGACAAGTGTGTTAGTATCAATATAGCTTGGTAGGTATCGATGCTCATCCCCCTGAATCAATACAAGTTGTTACGGTCATTTTTTTATTCTTGTATCGATACTATTGGTACTATATTGATACTACAGTGCGGGTCTGAACAGAAACAAGCATTTATGAAGGCTACGATGACTCTCCAACCACCATATTAAATGCCCAACATCTATAAATCAATTTCAAGCTATAAATAAAACTTCTAAATAGCTAAAGAAGCAAGAGATACAAAGATCAATCAAGCATTGAACAACAAAAGCTTAAAAGTCTTCAAATTCTTCATTTTACTTGTATCAAATTTACACTCTTCCAAGTCTATTGTATCTCATTCACCTTGTACTTAAATTCCAGCAAATATCCACCTAGTAGAGGTTAAATTTGTTTGCAAAATAACTTATTCATATCACAAAAAAGGTTATGTGAAAGTAAGTGAAAATATTTAAGAATTTTGGGTAGAATTCCCAAAAGGATTGAAAGGTTCTATCAAAGCCTTAAAAGATAGAGGTGCAAGGTTATACCTTAGCCTTAAAAGTAAACAATTTGATTAGTGAATTGTGGGAATCACCTTGGTAAGAAAGTACCACGAAAAGAGGACATAGGTGCCAAGTTTAAGGATTGAACCTCTATACATTGATTGTTTATTTTTCTTACCCTTAACATTTTTTTAATTTACTTAAAATTTACCAAGTTTTTGTAGAACCAATTTACCCCTCTTAGTTTAATCTTTTCTTTGAGCTAACAAAACAAAAAAAATGAAAAATGAGTTCAAAGGAAGTCATTTTGTGCTTAAAGGAAAAGCGAAAGTTTAGGGCTTTTTGGTATATTTTCCTCCTTTTGCTTTGTTTATTTTCTGTGTTTCATCATTTTGCATTATCTCAGCGAGCCGTTCATGTTGCTATGAACTTGCTAGGATTCCCATACATTATTGTGGCCTTGTTATGATGGTTCTAGGATCTTGATGATATTCTTTATTGCCTTGATGATATTTAGATGATAAAAATATCATTTTTCACTTTTTTCCATCACGATAGCCCCTATTTATGCATTTTTTTGCTACGATTCATTCATTTTCACATGCACATTTGATTTTTAGGTGTTAATTTTAGCATGCTATGAGTATAACCATGCTCTTTAATGTATTTCTAGCATTTTTTTGATTGATTAAATGTAACATACCTTGTTGTTTTGGATGTTTGCTCATGTTTAATTCTTCTACTATGTTTAGTTTGTCATGTGTTTGTTAAAATATCTCTACGATGCTTACAAAAAAAATATTTGTTTTCAAAAACCCCAAGTCTATGTTACCTTTAATAAATGGTGATTAACATGGATTTAATGTTTTTACTAATTAGTCCTCCAATATTGGAGATAAAATAAACTTTCCATGTCTAGATTCATGGCTAAATAAGGTTAAATATTTTGATTTTCAAAATAAAAAGGATTTTTACTATTTTTAAAGTGTTGGTGCCTTGATTTTAAGGTTTAATACCCTTTTCTAATGACTTGGTTAATGGGTTGTTTCGTCATCCC